>JANZLH020354093.1:0-13546 GCA_026770325.2 Erythroxylum fimbriatum
ATTAATTCGTTCGTCGCGACATGTTCTTGAGTTCGTCGCGACGATCGAACCAGAAACTCCCGAAACCCAGATTTTTCTGCAGATTTCAAACCAGAATCGTTCCCAACTTTCACAAAACCTTATCTAACCACTATACCAACCTTCCTACACCATTTCTAAGCTCATCCCAAGCCAGAAACATGCATAAACACAACAAAATCATCAAACCCTACATTTTTGACATTTTCAACCATCGACACTCTCAGATCTCTTTTAAATCCTTGATTTCCAGTTGTAAATCACTCTAAACAAGGTTCAAACAACTAATCTAACGCAAAGAAACTGAAATACTTACTTGGAAAGCTCCAAATTTGTCAAATCTTCAAAACCCTAAAAATTTCTCTTCTTTCTTCTTCCTTTCTCCTCACCCACGACCATCTTCTCCTTCTTTTTATTTTTTCTTTCTTTCTATTTATCCACTTAAGCATGCAAAAAGACTCTTATGCCCCTTCCATTTAAGCCTAAAATCCTAAGACCTAAGTGATCTTCCAAAATTACCCTTGGTTCAAATATCCAATTAATCCTACTTTATACCATAATTTAATACCTTCATCAAATTGAATTAATATTAACCTCAGCAAATTCTAAAGTCATAAAATTTACTCATGCTTAACACAATAAAGAAACAGGTTTGGAGTCCAACAACCGTTGCTTTGTGGGTGAGCTACTGAGGTCAATTGTAGCCTTATCTTTAGTCGGTTGCAGAAATCTCTAAACTTTTCGTTGTCGAACTGTCGACTGTTGTCTGTTACCAACACCATGGGAATTCCAAAACGAGTCAATATATTTTTATTGACGAAGCTCTCTACCCTCTACTCAGTAATTGTGGCGATCGCTTCCGCTTCTACCCATTTAGTGAAGTACTCTACTGCCACTATCAGGAACTTCTTCTGTCCGGGACCGAGAGGGAAAGGCCCCAGTATATCCATCCCCCATTGAGCAAAAGGGATAGGATGACTCACAATCTTCATCCTCTCAGTCGGCTGATGAGACACATTACCGTTTCTTTGACAGGTCTCACATCGGTCGACTTTCTCCTGGCAGTCTTTTCTCATCGTCAGCCAATAGTACCCCTGCCTGATCAGCCTATGGGCTAACATTCTGCCTCCGACGTGGTTGCCACACATTCCTTCGTGGACTTCAGCCATCGCTTGTTCTGCCTCTTCTTCGTTCAAGCATCGCAGCAGTGGCCAATCATAAGATCGCTTGTACAGGGTATCACCTATGACCGCGTACTCAGCAGCCTTTATTCTTAATTTTCTGGCCTCTGAGATCTCTTGTGGTTGTGTTACTTCTAGGAGATACTGTATAATCGGTTCCATCCAACTCGATCGACTGGTGTTTAAATCGAGGACTTCCTTGGCTTTCTGAATACTGGGACGATCCTGTCGTTCGACTAGAACGTTATTTTTGGCATCTCGATTGGAGGCCATTTTGGAGAGCGCATCCGCTTTAGCGTTCTGATTTCGTTCTACCCTACTAATCGAGTACGGCTCAAAATTACTTAATTCCTGCTTTACCAACTCCAGGTATTCAATCATGCTGCTCCCCTTGGCTTCGAACTGCCCAGTGACTTGGCCCACCACCACTTGGCTATCGCTATATATCTTCAGGTGCTTTATCTTCCTTAGCCAGTTGGAGACCAACTATCAGAGCTTCGTATTCTACCTCATTATTGGAGGCTTTGAATTCTAGCCGCAGGGCATATTCCAACTTTTCTTCCATATGCGGGCTGATCAATACCACTCCAGCCCCGCATCCTTCAGAGTTGGACGACCCGTCAACAAACAAACTCCAGGTAGGAAACAGCTCACCCTGCGAGCTGGGCTGGCTCATCTCGGCGATGAAGTCTGCCAACACTTGTGCCTTGATCGTCGTCCGGGGCTTATATTGTATGTCGAACTCTCCCATCTCTACCGCCCATTTTATTAACCGCCTGGAGGTCTCAGGTTTTTGGAGGCATTGCTTAAGAGGCTGATCGGTCCACACCTCAATGGTATGACTTTGGAAATAAGGTCGCAGCTTTCGCACCGCAATTACTAAGGAGAGAGCTAATTTTTCAATGGGCGCGTATCGTGTTTCTGGCCCACTCAATACCTTACTGACATAGTAGATTGGAAATTGCTCCTTACCTCCGATCGGACCAAAACCGCACTGACTGCCCCCTCTGTGACTGCTAGATAAATAATCAGGGTTTCCCCTCGACGGGGCTCTGCAGAACAGGCGGGTTTGTTAGATACTGCTTCAGGTGCCGAAAAGCTCTTTCGCACTCCTCTGGCCACTGAAATTGGGTTATACCCGCTTTCCTTAAAATCTTGAAAAATGGGAGGCACTTGTCCCCCAATCTGGAAATGAATCTGCTAAGGGAGACTATCCGACCGGTTAATATCTGCACTTCTTTCAAGCATCACGGCGAAGGCATTTGGTCGATGGCTTCGATTTTCTCCGGATTAGCTTCAATTCCTCGTTGAGTAATCATGAACCCCAGGAATTTTCCGGATGCCACACCAAAGACACACTTTTTCGGGTTCAGCTTCATCTGAAACTTATCAAGGGTCTGGAAGACTTCTTTCAGGTCTCCTATATGCTCGACAGCCGTCTTACTTTTAACTACCATATCGTCTACGTAAGCTTCAACAGATCGACCTATATGCTTTTTGAAGACCTCCATGACGAGTCGTTGATAGGTAGCCCCCGCATTCTTCAGGCCGAACGACATTACTTGGTAACAATACGTGCCCTGGTCGGTTATGAAGGCGGTCTTTTCCTCGTATTCGAGGCTCATCTGAATTTGATGGTAGCCCGAGAAAGCATCTAAGAAGTTGAGAAGTTCATGTCCGGAGGTAGAGTCTACTAGTTGGTCAATTTTGGGCAGGAGAAAACTATCCTTTGGGCACGCCTTGTTCAAATCGGTGAAGTCAATGCACATTCTCCACTTCCCATTGTTTTTCTTCACCAACACCACATTGGCGAGCCATTCGGGGTACTTGACTTCTCGGATGAACCCGGCCTCGAGTAGCTTCTCTAATTCTTTCTTGATCACTTCTTGACGCTCCTTGCAGTGCGATCGCTTCTTCTGCCTAACTGGCTTGTAACCTTCTTGAATACCAAGCGAGTGCGAGACGACCGATCGAGAAATTTCAAGCATATCGCTCGGTATCCAAGCGAAGACCGATCTATTTTCCACCAAACAATCTGTAATTTCTTTAACCAGGTCCTTCTGAAACTCGAAACCTAGGTTTGTAAATTTAGAGGGGTCGGCCTCATCCAGTACGACCCGTTGCGTCTCTTCCACTAGGTTCATCCTATCCATCTCCTCGTCGGCTCTTACATCAAGAGAGCTCGTCAGGACTACCGCCCCATCTAATGTTTTTGTTTCTGCCAAGTAGCACTCCCTTGCGAGTTTCTGCTGACCCTTGACGATTCTGATTCCATAGGGTGTTGGGAATTTCATCATTTGGTAGTATGTGGAGACGACTGCTCTAAGGGCGTTCTAGGTAGCTCGTCCGATTATGGCATTGTACGCCCCTTGAAACTTCACGACTAGGAATTCTACATCCCTTTCTATTTGAGACGGCCTTTGTCCGAACTTCACTTTTAAATAGACTCGGGTGAACGGGTAGGCTGTTGCTCCAGTTACCCCTTTGATAGGTCCGTCTATGGGTAGTAACCGATCTTTGGGTACCTTCATTTGCTTGAAGGCCTCATAATACAATAAGTCGACCGAGCTGCCCGTATCAATCATCACCCGCTTCACCTCGTAGCCATTCATGTTTAAATTCACAACGAGGGCATCATCATGAGGATAACTTACACCCTGAAGGTCAGACTAGTCGAACGATATCATACCGTCGTTCTCCCTCGGCCTTTTAGTTGATAAGTCTCTGTCGACCTATTTGGCATATCTATTTCTCCCTTTAGCAGTGGATCCCCCCGCTGCGCTTCCACCAAATATCATATTAATGACCCCAGTCGGTCGGTCCTCTTGTTGCCTGGTATTTCTATCATCTCTCTCCCTTGATCGCCCTCTCTCTTCTCGTCGATTATCTGCATGGGCATTCTGCCTCCCTCCATCATTCCTGTCATTTCGCCTCCAGGGCGGTCTCCTATTATCGAGCTGACCAGTTCTACGCTGATTACCCCGATCGGCATTTTGTTCATGCCTCACAAATCGGCCTAGCCTTCCTTTTTGGATGAGGTGTTCAATCTCTTTTCTCAATTGCCAACAATCCTCCGTGTCGTGACTGATTTCTCTGTGGAAACGGCAATATAGATCCGGATTCCTCTCCTTATAAGGGGTCTTCATTTTATTGGGCTCTCGGATGGGTTCCCCATCCGCTCTCATAGCCGCCAGTACTTCCGCATATCGCCTGTTAAGCGGGGTGAAGTCTTGGTGATGCCATTGTCGACCGGTCGGCTTCCTCCAGTTTGACTGATCCCTCTGTCTCTTGTGAGACTCTTCTGCCCTACCACTCGGCCCGCGATCATCTGCCCTGCGTTTTGTATTCTTTAATACTTCTTCGAGCTGAATGTACTTGTCTGCCCGATGTCTGATCTCCTGAACAGATTGAGGTTGATCAAGCGCCAGTGACTTTTTGAACTCCTCATCCCTCGTGTTGCTCATAAGTGCTGCCAACATGGACGAGCAAGTGAGGTCGGGGACTTCAACTGCTTCATTATTGAACCGAGTGATGAACTCCCGCAAACTTTCATTCCTTCCTTGAGTAAGCTGCATCATCTCCAAAGCTGTCTTCTGCGGCCTCTTGCTGGTGGCGAACTGATTCGGGAACAATAATCTGAAATCTTCAAAGCACGTGATACAGCTCGGGGGTAAGTTGTTGAACCATCGTCGAGCTCCCTCTTGGAAGGCCGTACAAAAAGCCTTACACTGGATGGCGTCCGGGACACAATGTAGATTCATCATGGACTGAAAGTGCTGTAGGTAGTCCAGGGGGTCGGTCTTCCCGGTGTATTTTTCAGGAGTCGGTATTTTGGTGCCGGGCGCCGGGAGGCTATCCAAGATTTTCGGGGTAAAGGGAGAGCTGTACTGTGCCGTAGAGCGATCAGGACGGAAACTCAGAGCTGCGTTGATCCGATCGTCCACGATTTTCCCTAGGGCTTCAGTTGGGTGGTGACTAGTCGTCACGCTGGTCTGTCGTGCAGCTGGCCGTGCGGGCGGCTGCTGCTGTGCTGGTTGAGACTGCAAAAGCCTGCGAACCAACAGATCAGCCGCTTCCTCAATCTATTCTCGGGTAAGGGTAGTGTGTATAGGCGGGAGAGGATCTGCATCCGATTGATGTTGGAGGTTCGGACGCATGTTGGGGGCAGCATTATCGTCCAACGCTACGCTCTGTTCTTCTTGTTCCATGGTTTGAGGCTGTGGTTGAGGATTCGGGTCTGACGACTCCGTGTGGGAAACATGGGGTGCAGGCGGCAGAGTTGCAGGTAGCCGTGAACCCATTCTCTGTAACGCCAAAGCTGCAACTGCGGCTACATCAGGGTTTGTCACTGCCGCCTGACTGATTTGCGTGTTTCTGGATGTGGTGCCCTGAAGTCGGGCCCCACGGTGGTCGCCAATTGGTTCTGCCGGATTCTGGTTGAACTGTACGTTGCCGTTTGGATCCATGAGTAGATTGCCTCACGTAAGAGCTTCAGTGTGGGATCCCTGCAAAACAAGGAAGGCATGTCGGGGGTTAAGTCCCGATTAGCTCCTCCGACGATCAAGTAAGTCTTTTGGTGAAGGTGGGATCGCTGTAAGCAAGGAAAAACTAGGGTTATGATTGGGCGTACCTCTATCACAATGAGATCATACCTTATATACGAGATGGACGCTAGGGTTAGGTTTTCACGTAGACTCCTACTTCTGCATGGAAGGTTTTCTCCTGCTAATGGGCTACGGAGATCATGGATCGGGCTTGGGTTTGACATCCTTAGTTAATGGACCGATCGGCCCACGGGCCGCTGTGACTGAGTCCAGGCCCAACATAATAAATGTATTATTATGGAAAGTACGTGTTTGAGAAAAATGATTACTACATTTATGTCATTGACAAAATTCAATAAAGCTGAAAATTTAAAGGGCAAAAATTTTAATAGTTCAAGTATGAAAATTCTTACATATATATCAAAAGAACAAAAAGCTTTTGACTCGCTAAAAGAAATAATGAGAGTTCCTAAGGAGGACACTATAGATCAATATAAGAAAAACTATGAGGCATATATATGGCTTATATGAAAAAGGAGAAATACTTAGCTTACTTAATATAAATGATTATGTTATTTGAGAGTTCAAGAGGTATGTGTATGCCAAGGACATATGACCTTCATTGGTAGCATATTTTGGTAGAACCCTATTAAGTTTAACATATCTAATATTAAAAACAAAAAATAAATAGAAAATGAAAAGAAGATGTCAAAAAATTAGATGCAGAGCCATTTGAGGCTAATTTCAAACATAATTATTAAACTGAGGGATGATTTTCATAGGTTATGGAATTTTTGAAACATTGATTTATTTGAATTTATTTAAATTAAATATATAAAATTTGAGTTTGAATGCATCCTTTGGATTTGAAAAAAAAGAATTTATGATCACTGACTTCTAACCACCTTCACAAATAGGGACACTATACCTTTACATCTTCCCATATGGTCCATCAACTTCATTAATCCCCACAAAATGACCACATATCTACTATTTAGGAAAAGTATGACAGCATCAGTTTTGTAAATTACTCCAATAATCCTATATCTCACAATCTCACATAGTCTTCATCTGATGATGGTGCAGTCACTTTAACTTTTCACCTTAAATGTTATTTTCCCGATGATTTACAGAATAAATCTTTTGCAGTTTTATACCAGTTATATATGATGTAAGGTATACTTTAAGTCATTGACAATATTTGAATACTATTTACAAGACTGAGTAAGAAAAGATAGAAACCAGGGTTCTTTAATGGATATATTAGGTGATAAAATTGTTTTTTCATTATTAAGACGATGAAATATGTTGCATGGATATTATATCAAATTATTTTTACTACTTAGGTGGTATTCTTATGTCCATTTTAACTGTTTAACCAAAACAAATATAAGATTGTGCACAAGCTACTGCTAGATTTAACAAAGAAGTTTTTGTATGACATGATATTGTTATTTTTATTATATCCTATTCTGGCCTTACCAAAAATACATTTACTACTACCAAGAAATGCATCAAGATTCTTCATTCCATCAACGAATTTTTCCAGATCTTTTTTCTAGAGATAAGATCTTTCCAACACTTTTCTCCTTTTCAAATTCTACAGTGGCGGCTTTTTCTTCTAACTGTCTTACCATATCATAATAATTTTTTAGTAGCGTATTTTCCAACTTAGCTACTCTTTCTTCCAGAACTTCCTTTTCAGAAACCTTTTGCTTATAGTTAACCTCAATAGACATATTTCTGGTCGCCAAATTCTCATTTGCAGATTCTGATGATTTATTCTTACTCATCATAGATGAATCATTACTCTTGAGCTTATCAACTTCTTTGAAATACTGATAGTTGTGCATTAGTATGTGTTTTTCTAAGTTTTAGGCATTTGTTTCTTACATGATAGGTTAGTATTATTAGGTTTTTGGACTTGTTTTGTGTGTTTTTTGTTTAGTTTGATCTTTATGGTTGTTCTTTTGTATTTGATATTGGTTCAGGGTAGGAATTGATCATTTTAGTGCAGGAATGGAAGGTGGATACCTTTGTGATTGAGCTGGGGACTAAGAGAAGAGAAGAGAAGTGGAGCTGCTAGAAAACAAGAACCCACGATTGTGGAAAAGGGCATGTTTTCCACGATAGTGGGAAATCTATGGAGAAAGTTTTTGTCAAGATAACCCATGATCGTGGGAATCATAACTATAATTCTCATGATTGTGGGAACTGGAAGTCAAAGAGATATGCGAGTTTCTTGTATTTTTTTAGGTTTTCGTAACTTTAATAGGAGGATAATCCTGAGAGCTGCCAGAGAGTGGTGGAACTTGCTTCCTGGAGCCAAAAGACAGATTGAGAGCCTAGAGATACAAGGAGATTCAAGGTTTTAAACCTAATTGGGCAAAGAGCACCCCATCGTCCTTCCAAATTTGAGTAAAGAAGAGGAGGAGCTACCCTGTCTGGTCTTATTTCGATTTCTTTCTCTTCTAGCATGTTTATTATGGATTACTTGATTATTGGGGATGTTATGGATATTATCATTGGCTAAAACAATATTAGGGATTGTTGTTTGAATTATTTGTGAACCTTTGGTTATTGATTAATGATATACATGTTTGTGTTATTTATTGTGCTTAAACCTTGCAATAAATCGAGACAATGAGCTTGGTAATCTGTGTTAATTGTACAATGAGAGTTGATGATTAATAGACCTATAAATAACAAGTTATTGATTTATTAGGAAGAGATTTCAATAGATCAATACACTACATATAGGATAGCTTTATATCTAGTTGAATGTTTAGAAAGGGCTTTGCACATCAAAAGATCCCAAAGTTAATTCTAATTTATTTAACTAGTGACATTTAGTAACATCTTGAGAGAGGGCAGCTAAAATTTTAGAAAATCTTGGGTCGGGCATAAATTGAATCAATTAATCAGAGGGGAGCAAATAGGGATAAGGACAAGTCCTAATGTTTAATCTTGATTTTCTCCAAGTCTTAGTTTACGATTTTATTTTAGGTTGCATTGTTCCCTGTTACTTTTAGTTTGTCTTTATTTTACTTGTCTTTTTAAATTCGATTGAAATGATTTCTTAAACAAACAACAACCTGAATTAAGTGGTGTCTAAACACAATCCTCATGGGATCGATATTCCTTTTCAACTACAAGTACGACCCTTATACTTATGGTTTTGAGCGTAAGACTAGTAGTGTGTTAGCATTCAACAACAAACAATTGTCTTTCATGCTTCAAAAACCAAAACAGAATCTATCATACAAACATCATTTTCTAAAACTCATTTTATCATAAACACAACACATATTCTATCCCAATTCGAACATCATATAATTTGTATTACCACATGCGATGAAGTTTAGAATTACACTTAATTGTTTAAAACTCCTACTTCAATGAACAAGCCAGTCTAGCCTTCCATGCAGCAAGCACAATTCCAAGATCAAGGTGGAAGTAAGATGCTCTTAACACGAAGAAGACAATAGCATAGAAGATAGCATGATGTAGCTTTCTTGATGCAGTAATTGGATGTGGTAATTAAACATAAACATAAGCAAAAAAACAGGGAAGTGAGGGCATGATGTTTTGGTGGTGAGAGGAATGGTGTAGAAAGAAGGCAACAGAAATAACTAGAATGAATGATGATTCTGCACTTGCCTAAACCCTTAGATGCAAGGTGTCCTTGTTTTAAAAAGGATACATGTCATACTTAGAAGTGAGCTACTTGTCCTCATATCATGCTGCCAAATGTTATTCAACTTTACTGCCATTTGTCTTTTATTTACTTATGCCACACATCACTCAATGTATAAGTTTAGTCATCCACACTTTCCATGTATCAACTTGCCTTGCCACTTGACATTTTTGCTAGCCCAAATGTATATTTTAATTCATAAATTTTCTCATGGTAATAATTAATTCCAAGTTACTAATTATAATCCATTAAACCAAAATTTAGGACTTAAGCAATACACAATCGAATCGTAATCATTAACTCCTATCACATATACTTTCATGGAGGGGGATGATAGGGGGTATCGAACATGACCTTCCAGACTTGCAAGGGCCCATTAAGGAAGAAAAATCTAACATCATAAAGAGGAATGGAGCTGAGATAGCCAGACGCCTAACAAGAAATACTAAACGACCCAAAGGCTGGAAAGATTTCATCCACTACAGTAAAGACACCTTCCAGAGCATTATGTGATTCCAAGATTCCAAACTGTTATTCCTTTCCAATTTTGTTATGACTTGGTGTTTTTTTTATACTTCTGTTACCACATTTTACTGAATAACATAACAACATCAAATGTAGCTAACTATTTCTATGGGATGAATTTCAAAAGGAAGATAACAGAAAAAATTTCAATCTCTCTCTTTATCTTCATTTCTTTCAGAGGCTTCCTAACCTCGAATCCAGGAAATTATCCTTATCCTATCACATTGCCATTAACATTGAGCAGACCATCAACCACTAGGAAGAAAAGCTCCATCACTAGCAACTTCACAACTATTAGAGTTATATTATTCTACAGGCTTCCATTAGTTACTATCAACGAGAACAAGCATCGCGCCTCCATTGAGGTACACCAATAATACACCTCTAGTTAATATTTTTTACCACCACTAACTCATTCCCTTATAGATGTGGTGAATGTCACTATAGTGATTCTTGTAAAGAAAAGCTTAGGATTATGTTGTGCAATTAATAATATACTTCAAAATCAGAGCTTTAATAATGAGTTTATTTATGAAGAAGGTTTTCTGGGCATTTATAATCTAGAGTTTCTTGCTAAAGGCAATGAGTTTCTAAAGCACACTTGCAAAGGTAATCTTATTTTTTCTCAACCCCTTTTTCTAATTACTAAGTAATCTTGGACTATAGTTAACTAGTGACACTTTGGTCTATAGATGATCTATATTAGAAATTTGTTTCAATTTCTATGCATAATATAGGAAAAGTGGATGTTTGTGATCATAATCTTATGCTAAAATGAAGAGTAGACATGTCATAGTGACAATTGTTAAGAAGAAAAGAAGTAAAAACTCTTAACCTTTTATGCTTGTATTTAAAATACTCAAATGATGATAATTTCTCTAGTTAGACATGCAGATGTGGTGTTGGAGGTATGCAAGGACTTATCATCATGGTGGGGTAAACACCTATTTGATGGCAACTACGTTGATACTTTAGGCTAAAAATGACACCGAGAGGGGTTATTGAGTTACAAAAAGTAGAGGGAATATAACATGTAGATTGAAGGTATTTCAACGTTTCTCTCCATTGTAGCCCAAAAAAAATGAATAGAAAATAAGAGCTTAAGAATTAATATGATTAATTAATAGTAATCAATATTTATTAAAATTAATAAGAATAACTAGTTTAATAATTATTATATTTAATTAAAATTAATGATGTCATAATTTCATATAGGTTACATGGTATTGTAAAACTTACATAACTAATAAAAATAAAAAATAAGTTTCATGTCAATGTAAATGTAATATTTAATTAAGGGGACATAACCTTATTAATGATTTTATTAAATTAGAATTAAATTAGAATGATTTTTCAAATATTTAAATTCTTTCTTAATAGTTTAAAATGTTTGGGTCAGATCTGTATTTTAAATCCGTATTTTAGTATAATCATTAAAGTTTAAAAAAATAAACTTTTTATTTACTTTGTTTTTGAAACATTACAAGCTAGTAAAAATATTTTCTTAAATAAAATTTTTATCTTTGTTTTTGAAACATTGCAACCTAGTAATAGTATTTTCTTAAACATTATATTTTATATCATTATTCAATAATTTACCATAGGAATCATTATAATCGTTATTATTCAATAAAAAATGTTCTTTAAGTTTATCATTTTAATAATTTTTGGGTCACGATTTACAAGTTGCTCAAAATGCTTAATTTCAAGTTATTTATCCTATAAGAAAATAGGCTTAAAATCAAGTAAATTAAGACTATATTGGTAAAATTTTACATTTTTATGATTTACAAACTAAACTTTCACTCACATTCCATTATAGCACAAAAAAAGATAAACTCAAAATATACAAATATTCACTTAGCACTTAAGAATAGCAATGAATTGTGTTGCATCAAATTAGATTTTTTAAAATTGAGTTCTAGTTTAAAGTCTTGCCTGAGTCTTATCAATTCTAGTATTTATAATGAAAATTTATCAAATATAATTTAATTTAATAATTTTGTTCCAACTTATTTGATGTTTTAATTCAAATATTTAAAATTAAATTTGAGCTATTGATAATTTTGAATCGATCAAATAAAGCTTGAATTCTTTTGGTATCTCTTTGTGTTGACGTCGGACCGATTAAAATGAATTTGTTGATGCTTCCAATTGTAACAGCTATTCAAGATCTCAGATCCTTCAAGATCTTTCCATATTATAGATCTTTCAAAATCTATTGTAGCTGTCAACACATTCAAATGTATTTAAATTAGTCTTCCGTTGAATTCTTACCTTCTTGTTTTCTTGTGAAAGACCTCCACACAGGGACATTACGTTTGAAGGGTAAAACCAAGGATGGAGTTTATGAGTGGCCAAATACTTCACCCATACTTGCCTTCTCCATAGTCAAAGCCACATCATCTGAGTGGCACTCAAGATTAGGTCACCCTACTTTTTCAATTCTTAAACAGATTATGTCATCACATAACTTAGAATTATCATCATCCATCGAGTCTTCTTGTAATGCATGTCATTGCAATAAAAGCCATAAACTATCCTTTTTCCAAATCATCCTTTATTTTGCGTAATCCATTTGAAATCATTTTCACATATGTATGGACATCTCCAATCACTTCCCATTATGGCTTTTAAGTATTATGTCATATTTTTTTTATCATTACACCAAGTATATATGGTTCAATCTTATAAGACAAAAATCAGAAGTAAAAGATATATTCATAAGATTTAAAGCCATAGTTGAAAAGCACTTCAATCTTCAAATCCAAACCTTATATTTTACCAATGGAGGTGAATTCCTTGCCCTGTCACAATTCTTAGCCTTAAATGATATTTCTCATCTTACAACTCTGCCTCATACACCAAAACATAATGATTTTACTGAAAGAAGACATCTCCACATTGTTGAAATAGGTTTAACCTTGTTAACTCATGCAACAATTCCTACCATACACTGGCCACAAGCTTTTGCCACTGTTGTCTATTTAATTAACAGAATGCCTATACTAACTCTAGATCTTCTTTCACCATATGAGAAAATTTTTGGAGCTGTAGCGCCCTAATACCCCCTGGGAGGATATTACAAGCGCCACACAAGACAGTACAAACAGAATGCCAAACATTTCGCGAAAGCATAACATTCAACAATAAACATTTCAAAATATACGAAACACTTTATACATGCATTTCCAGAATCTCAACAAACATACATTACATATCATACTTCCAGAAGCCAACCTAAATTAAGGTTATTATAAACCTTGAAACAAAAATTCAAGAGTTGCATACATCAGATACAAGTCCGAAAACAAACTCAAAATACATTTTAAACGTGACAAATTTCAGACTCCTTTGGCCATTGCGGTTGACTTGTCCCAGTCCCTACATCCTTCTCTTTGAACCTACACGAGGAAAATTCACCGTGCTAAGCATATAGCTTAGTGAGTAATAACTAAACTATGCTTAATCAACAGATATAGAATCATATTATTGTTAAGTCAAAATTGACTTTACGTATTAATTGATTTTGATGACAAACAAATAGAAGTTTAAATGAAAAGCAGACGATATACACTAAA
>JANZLH020354432.1:0-13543 GCA_026770325.2 Erythroxylum fimbriatum
GACCAGAGTAGCCACCGATTAGAGCTTAAAGCTTACCGAATGAAAAGGAGCCTCGAGTTCGAAGGGAAGTAGTGCATACCCAGAGGGTTCTCCTATCCCTACAGATCAAAACTGAATCAGAGCCTTTGGCTCAACGCATAGTGAGCCCCATAGGGGGACAGTTCAGACACTCGGTCACAACAACGTAACAACTGGAAAGTGGGTCACATGCACACTGCATATGCATAACATACATGATTAAATGATATTGAAATGGGAATTGACTGATTTCATATGTGAAATGATTATAATGGGTTGACTGATTTCTGACTGTGATATGTGCTTAATATGATTGCTATTGAACTGATACTTATGATGGGATTACTGTGTATTATGTGGCATAACTGATTAAATCTATACTGCAAATTATGTGATCTGTATATGTGAGGATATGCATATGGGTGAACCATCGAAGATTGTCACTCACTGAGTTCGCAAAACTCACCCAAAATTTGCAACTATTTTTAAGGATTAGAAGAATACCCCATTAGCCCAACGGGAGTATGTCTACAGCATTCAAGAGAGGAATAGAGGTTGGGATCAGTTCGCGTCTGCATTTCATATCTTTCATTTTTATATTGCATTGTATATTCCGCAATTGTTTGTATAAATGTGTATGGAATTGAAAAAGGGCCCAAAGTGGCATATGGGAAATTGTTTTATAAATGGCATTGTATGATTGGGAAGGGCTTATGCCTTATTTGATTTTGACAAAAACCAATGTATACCGATTTCTGAGTGACTGACTGATGCAGCTCGCCACCCTCGCGGGGCACGAACTCGGATATCACTGTCGATATCGGGTTCGGGTCTTGCGGGAGTGGGGTGTTACAGTAAATGTGTATGTGTTGCATGATATTGAAAGGCAAATAGAGCGACAACATCCAAAAGTTGTTGGGACTTCGAGGCAATAGCTCTTTTGAGCAAGCTGTGAGTAACCTAGATGATCTCACTTAAATATTTGGTTGTTTTAAATTTTGTATTGAATTAAGTTATGAATGTAATTGTGTTGATTCCGGACATTAAATGTTTGAGGCATTTGATGCATGAATAAGACATTAGAAGTGCTCCTTATATGTGAATTTGATGAAATAAGTGATTCTCAACATTATTGTTGAATATCGGACATTGGTCCATTGAGAAATGTGTACGTGAATGTGAAAATGAAATCAAGTGACTGATTGTAAATATGTGAATGTGATGCATTTCATTACATGAATGCATGACAACATAAAGGTTATTGTGATCTGAGTAGTCACCGAAAAAGAGCTTAAAACTCATAATGTGATAAGAGCCTCTGGCTCAGTTGTAATTATACCCAGCATCCACTAAGGGATATGGGACAATACCTAAACAAGCCCAGTATCCACAAGGGATATAGGCCAATAAAAAGGTACTCGATCACAACAAGTAATAAACGAAAGTGAGTCACATGAGCATTTCGTATACATTTAATATGTATGTTTGAATGACTGAAATATATTGTTGAATTGTGTTGGATGTGAAATGTGAAATATGTGATCAAAGTGATATGTGATGCTATATGATTATTAGTGAAATGATGTGAATTACGTGATTATGTAAACTATTTGTGTTATGTGATATGAGTGAACCATCGAGGATGGTTAACTCACTGAGTTCGCAAACCTCGCCAAAATTGCAAGGTTGACATTTCAGGTATTGAGAGAGGATACTAGTGACAGAGAGACTCTAGAAGAAGTATAATTTTTGTATCTTTGGAAAGAAGAAATGACTCAAAGGTCGGTCAGCTAAGACTGAAGGACTTAGATAGAAATTTTGTATAATTCCTCATATATGTAGCGTGTTAGGTATATAGAGATGTAAACTCTGATTAGTTTTGATAATATACTTATATGGATGTTTTGTAAAGCTACAATGTACATATTTGGTTTTTATGAAATGAAATGAGGAATTTTTGGGTTTTCAAATATTGTGACATTTTTGTATAAATGATGATGCCATGATTAAGTTAGTGTCGTGATTGCTCCAGCATCCCACTCTTGTGGGGTACATATTCAGATATCCCTCAGAATATTAGGTATGTGTCCTGTAAGAGTGAGGTGCTACATCAACAATCTCAAATAACTCCATACACAAATCATTGATACATAAATCATTAATTTATGACATATATATTCAAACAATGTGTTAGGAATATAGATGGAAACATGAGAGATTTGTGTATGTTCTAATCAAAGGTCAAAACAATATGTCAACAATATCAAATAACTCTATACACAAATCATTATCAAATAACTCTATACACAAATCATTCATATATGTCATATATATTCAAACAATATGTTAGGAGTGAAGAGCATCAATTGGTTTCACCAAATTCATTAAAATTTGCTAGACCCACAGATGGATCCCACCTTCTTGTGCTTGTTAGGAAAGGTGATAGACAGTGTACTAAAAGACCACTATACACCAGTCACTAGCAACCATGTTTAGATATTTCATGGTTAGTCAATTGTATGCAACCTTAGATAACTTGAGGCTATCTACTATTCAACACTGCACAAAATATTTGGAGTGTAGCGTCCTAATAATTTTTGGTCTATTAATTCCTTTACAAATGAACTTAATTGTAAAGTTGAATTATATCCTATGTATTTTGCATTTTAGGATCTAAGCATAGTGAAGATGATTAGCTATACTAGATTGTAAGATTTTTTGTTTGTGTTACATAGGAGCAGTCATGTATGGTATGTATGTGCTACATAGGAGTAGTCACTCACACTGCTATCTTCTAAGACTCAAGCCATGATAGTAGATTCAATGTTTGCTAACCAACATTTGATTCAAAATTGTTTAAATACCAAAGTTGTTTAAATACTGCAATTTCAATTTACTGTTTTTTTAATGTTTGTGAATTTTCCAAGCACAGAAGACATTCTTATCCTTTGAATGTCTTGAAATTCTATTAGGGTGATGCAGTACTGATAAAACAACATAAAACAAGATAACATCAAATAACTAAGGTTTCATGTTACGCATGTAAGTAAAGCAATAGAGTAAGATATTGCATATGCTTCACAAGAAAGAGAAGCTAAATATTCCATATGTTGCACAAGAAAGAGAAGTTAACTCTTAAAGATAAGACGGTCACATTTGCAGTCCTCTTTGTAATTATTAAATGCAGGAAATGCGACAGTAAGGATTGTAGCTAATATAAAAACTACTTCCAAGCAATGTCATTTCATCTCAGCTGACATATTATATGAGCAAGTTCGACCAGCCTTATTAGTAATTAAGAAACTATTGCTTCTCATGCAGGATAAAATGTTCTATTACGGCCCACAATGAAATGAGCTTTTGTTCTCACGCTCCTGCATGAAATGAATCCTTCAATTGTCCATGTGATCAAGCATTTATCACTGGACAAACCCAAATATAAGACAATGCAAGGACTATAAACAAAAAACAATAATTGATGATGATGTTCATAATAGCAGTTGATGTTGGGTACAACTTTAACGAATAATAGGAATAACAAGAAGTAAAACATAAAAGGCAGATAGTGAAAAATGGTTGGTGTATTCATCGTCAATAAGTGGAGGCAGACCAGACAATGGACACGAACACACAGATTTAGGGCACCACAAAAAACATAAAAGGCAAACAACAATGACCTATCACTATAAAATGTCGTTTGAGGAAGAACACATAGCGAAGAAAAAGGAAGATGTGCGAGATGAGAGATTATGTCAGAAGAAAATAATAGATTAGGAATTAGGGAAGAGAAAAATGGGATTATGTCGGAAGAAGATGGGAGAAGATTGAAGCGTGGTGATGTCTATGAGTAAGAGGGATTATGGATTTGGGATTTGGGAAGAGGAAGAGGACAAACGTTGCGTTTGGGAGGAGGAAGAGGACGTAGTATTTTTGTCCAAAAATGATGTATACGAGGGAGGAGACAACATTTTTTGACCTAATGTGGGACCCACCACTATGCCATGTCAGTAACAATAGATCCCACATCCAATGAAAAAAAAGAAAATTATGTCAATATTTAACGAGCCACGTAAGCAGATGACCAACGGTGTTCTTACGGTGTCAATACTCAGGCCCATTCAGCTTTCAAATCTTGGGGTCTTATTTGAACGTTTAATACATTTTAAGATTCAATCTGAACACTCTAAAACGTTAGAGTCAATTTTTTGTGTTTGAGAAAGAGTTAGGGGCTAATTAGCCCTTTTGTTATTTCGATACTTTAACAACTTTACATTATTATAATACAACCGAGAGAAAGATTTTAAAAAATAGAGTGTAACTTTTTCATACGTCATATCAAGTCTTTTCGATAATTGTCAAAGAAAATAGGAACTCAAATGTGAATGAGCAGACTAAGTAGAAACAAAACTCGTAATAATATATTAAAAAGGATAAGCTTGATCGACTTTTGGACGTTTAAGGGAAATTTACAAGTCGTTTGTTTTTTATAATGATTAGATATCGAAAAAGAAATCCTAGTATTTTTGTGGGATCATAGTCACTGATTTTTATATATAATACTTATTTCTAATTTACCTACCATAAATTAGGAATATAATACTCCCTCTAATTTATAATAAGAGTCATTTTAGATATATTTTAATTATTCAAAATAAGTGTCATTTTTGACTTTGTATGCATGTTTATAATTTTATTTCCAAAATTAACCTTTAATTTCTCTCACATCTTAATTACACAGATTATATTTTCAAGGCACTTTAACATGTAATTAATAAGGGTATATCAGACATTTCATTAACTTTCTTAATAAGTGTGCATTTCTCTAAAACGACACTTATTATGAATCGGAGGTAGTACTAAAATTTTATGATACTAGAATTTTTGCACATGTAATAACTCGTACTTAATTAAATAATTTAGGCTCATTAACCTAAAAATCTTAATAGATTATTTTTAATTATTAGCATACATATATATATATATATCTATATATATCCATTAAAAATTTCAACGAGACATTCTCGATTCTGATTCGAGCTTGAATCATTTGACAGCACCTGCATTTAATGTTGTCACATAAGCTTACGGGGAACTCTTGTTAAATAACAAGAAGTTCAACAAATTTGCTTTGAACTTTGAAGCGAAATGGTTCAACGAAGCGTCAATTGCCTAAATTGACTATTAATTGTGTGGACGAGTTTAGCTTTGAGAAACCAATAAAAAAGCATTTCATAGATGCTGCTGATGGGGAGAAAGGTGAGGTGATGTGCCTTGGAATTATACCCACCACGAGGCCTGAAGTTGTGGTTATCAATAATGTAACGTAGCAAAATTACTCATGGGAGTTTGGTCTGCGAGATTTTCATATCGATTTCTAAATTGAAAAGGTAGAAATTAGAGTTATTTTTGTTTTCTTCTGATTTTAGCATATAAATGACATATATTTGATATAATTGAACTCACATATCTACTAAAAAATAATAAATTTATATCATATAATATTTCTTAAAAATAAACACGACGCATACTATTTCTCTAATTTTTGTTTAAAATAAATATTAATATTTTTAAATATTTAAAATTAAAATTTCACTTTTTATCTTTTTCATAGATATAAGAATTGAACTTTTGTGAAAAAGTTGTTCCACTGGATTAAGTTGAAGTCCCGTTGAGTAAGATAGGTCTTGTTCATCTCTGCAAGTATAGTCCTATTCTCACGTCTTATTCACGGTTGGTTTAATTTCAATCACTTGTCTATTTCTCATCTAGCTGTATACATTCAATCGAAATGTTTGTCAATCAACTGGGGAGAGTGGTCTGGAGCTTATGTGTTCTTTTTGTCTATTAGCTAAACTTCTTCCGACGGCAGCTGTTGAAATTTTACGTACAAATATCAATATCGATAGTCACCAGAAACGTACTCAATTAGCATTCAACAAACGTCACATTATTGACTAAGAATAATAATAGCTGCAATTTTTGAAATTTTCTTACACCACATGAATATTAATAAGACAGCTATCAAAGATTCGCAACAAAACTTAGCTGCAAAAATCAATCTTCTCAACAGCTCGCTATTATCATTGAAGAGAGATAAAAAATATCCAACAGAAGTTACAAAAATACAAAGAGAAAAGCTGGTTGCTAAATGGCCCTCAATAAATGATCAAAATAGAAGAATATGCAGCTATCAAATCACCCAAGAATAGAACACGCAGCAATAATATATATATGGAATAATGATCAACGTTCTTGGCCAACTGCGTAATCTCCCGATCAACAGCAATAACTTAGGAAAAACGTAATGAGATCAATTCCTTGGTTGAGAGCGAGATTTGATTTTGGTTAGGTCTCAGGTTCGATTCCTTGGTTGCCAAAAATTCCAACCACACAAGTAATGAGATCAATTGCAAAGATTTTACATAATCACCAATTAAAATCCCAGCCCAGCGACACAAATCACATGAAAATCAACAAATATAAAAACATATCTTAACCCAATCAGCTGCTAAATATCTTCAAGAATTAACACTAAAATTCAGCTACCAAGTCACATACATACATCATGTCGTTTTTCATAATCTCCATTATTATCCGCATTAAATTCATCCACATACAATCATTTTGATAATTTTAGAATTAATTAATCTACACAAAAGGATATTTTAGAAAAATATTATTATGATTAAAAATAAAAATTATAAATACCAAAAATTGAATTTAATTTATAAAAAATAATATTATAATTTTTATTATTTTAACCAATAAATCAAAAATATTAATCTTGATGTAAATTAAAACCGTAAAATTATCAACTTTTAAAAGATTCATAAAAACAACATGTAATAATTACAAGCTTTCTTAATATCCAAATAACCCAGAAACATCGATAATGAAAAAATTATTTTGATATTTTAACAAATTTACATTATTATAATACAACCGAGAGAAAGAATTAAAAAAAATAGTGCAACTTTTCTATACGTCACATTGAGTCTTTTCTATAATTGTCACAGAAAATAAGAACTCAAAGTGTGAGTGAGCACACTAACTAGAAGCACAACACAACAACTAGTCACATCATATTGATATTCTTCTCCTCTTAAGATTTGGATTAAGAATTGATAAAATCTAATAAAAGTACAATTCTAATAAAAGTAAAAGTACAATTCTAAAGAATTAATAAAAGTACAATTCTAATAAAAGTAAAAGTATAATTCTAAATCCAAATCTTAAGAGATTTTATAAAATCCAATAAAAGTACAATTCTAAGTCCAAATCTTAAGAGGAGATTATAATCCAATAAAAGTAAACACACACACACACATATATTATAATCCCATAAAAGTACAATTCTAAATCCAAATCTTAAGAGGGGAAGAATATCAATATAAAATTACTCTTAATATGAATAATCTAACATAACATAGGGTCGATATCATTTGTGAGATTCACAATAAAAAGTCTATTTTTAACTCTGTTATTTTAAAATATTTAAAATAGACTTTGAAAATTTTTTAAATAGATGAAAATTTAACGAAATTGATTTTTTTGAGTTAAATATCACTTCAATATTATCAAGATATCATTTTTATTTTTAAACAAAAATTAGGTTTATTACAAGGTGACAAGTGAAAAATCATTATTTGAAATATATAAAAAATAAACCTTCATTTCACTTTTTAGTTAATTTAAAGATGTTGGTTACATGATAATATGACTCATTTTTTATTTAAAAGTATATAAAAGAGCTAATCATGTACAATTAGAGTCTGTTAAGAATATTTTGAAAATATTATATTTTAATTTAAATATTTCAAAATATTAAGATTTAAATCATATTTTACTATAAATATTGAAGTTTAAAATAGACCACGAGATTTAATATAAAATTTATAATTGGAACCCAAATTAATCATATCATATTATAAAGGATAAAATTAAATCCAGATAAGAGGAATAGGCGTGATAGAGTTGTTACCTTTTGGCTTAAAGCCTTCCAAGAGAAATATATAGTTTGTTTGTCTTTTGATAATTAAAAAAACTAATATTTTCTCAGGAAATCACTTATTTTTATGTATAATACTTGTTTCTATTGTGCCTATAAATTAGAAATATAATACTTAAGTTTTATAATATTTGAATTTTTACACATATAATAACTCATACTAAATTAAATAATTTAGGCTCGTTAACTTAAAAACTTAATAGATTACTTTTAATTTTAAGTCAAGTATTATAATAGTGCATGACATATATACATATATAAATTCGTTAAAAATTTCAATGAGCCATTGTCGATTCTGGTTCGAGCTTGAAATATTTGACAGTGCCTGGATTTAATGTTGTCGTAGAACCTTACAGAGAACTCTTGTTAAATAGCAATTAATAAGAAGTTACATATGTTAACTTTGCTTTGAAGCGAAATAGTTCGATGAAACATCAATTGCCTAAATTCACAATTCATTGTGTGGACGGGTTTAGCTTCGAGCCACCAATAAAAAATCATTTTATAAGTGCTAATGATGGGGTGATGTGAACAATTCTTAAAAATTCCTTTTTAATGCAAGGATACAAACTTAATACAAACAGTAAATAACAAGCAAAGACGGTAAAAGGGGAAATGATATTCTCTACAATTGATGAAGGTTCACAAACAATTACAGATTTGGAGGAAATATGAAATGCTGCGAAAAGAAAACTGCGACAGAAAGAATGAGAATCAGAGGTACAGATGAGAGAGAGAAAGTTGTACTATCATAACAATCATCATAACAAATTCAGGTGCGTCATTCTCCATATATAGAAGATTCCCCTGACCAACGCGTGGGCCGTTATTCTTTAGCTGACTTGGCATTTGCTGAATTGTTCTTCCACACATAATCCTTCAACAGTCTTGAATCCGTCCTTGGCCTATTGCTCCTTCTCACCATCACAGGTCCATCAATGGCATTGGGTTGAGTCATAACAATACCCTCCCCTTGAACAACAACCTTGTCCTTAAGGTTTAAGTGAGGAAATAACTTAAGCATATGATCCTTGTCTTCTCAAGTGGCCTCTTCAACAGGCAAACCCTCCCACTGGACCAACCATTGCTCAGTCAACAAGTGAGCATGTTGAACAATGTGGGTTTGCAAGATAGCGATTGGCTACAAAATCATAGTAGCATCTGAATCAACCAAATTGAGTGGAGTGATCTGTTGAGCTGGGGTACCAATGTACTTTTTCAAAAGAGAAACATGAAACACAGAGTGCAATTTGGTAGCCTCTGGTAGTGCTAATTTATAAGCAACTGATCCAACTTGTGCAAGGATTTTATAAGGACCAAAGTAGCGTCTGCCCAACTTGTTGTGGCGTTGCAAACGGACAAAATGTTGGCGAAATGGCTGCAACTTGATATAGACCCAATCCCCTTCAAGAAAAGAAACTTTAGTTTGTTTGCGGTCTACTTCATACGGGCTTAAGCCTTACGGAGATTGCTACGCAAGTGGGACAGAACGTTATCCCTGTCCCGTAGTTGACTGTCAACAAAAGAATTGCTACCGGTATCACGAATATAATGAGGGATTGTTGGTGGAGACCTGCCATATAAAATCTCGAATGGGGTCATCCTTGCAGCTGTCTGAAAAGCAGTATTATACCAAAATTCGGCCCATGGAAGCATCAACATCTAAGATGAAGGAGTATCAGACACGTAACAACGCAAATACATTTCCAGGCACTTATTCAATACCTCGGTCTGGCCATCGGGCTACTGGTGATAGGCTGTAGACATGCTCAAGGTGGTGCCTTGCAATCGGTGTAACTCTCTCCAAAATTCACTGATGAAACGAACATCCCTATCAGTCACAATATCTTTCGGTATGCTATGTAAATGGACAATTTCTTGAACAAACACAGCATGTAGCGCCCCCTTACCGTAGAGTACGCACCAGGACGCCTGGAGGTCATTCCGGTACATATCCTTCAATAAAGGTGAGCTACGATCGATTACTACAATCACCTCATATGGCATCATAACAATATTTTCTTAAAAGCATCAATAGGAAATCCATAATAGTTTGAAACTAACTTTTTCCTCATTTCATTTCTCAAAATCAAAAGTTTATAGTGTCTTTCAATAATTACTACATGTACATCTGTAAAATCTAGTACAAAAGTACTACATGAATGAGGAAGATATGCACAAGCTATCTATGTCGTCCAAAAATTCCAGCTAACCGACCTTTGCGCCATGGCTTCACTTTAAACACAATCTACACGGTAGTGGAGCCACTCAAAAGCTATAGTCGCCTATCGATCCTGAAAAACAATGATGCAATTTTGTTGAGTTTTGCGAACTCAGCGAGATAACCATCATCGATGGTTCACTCAATTAAAGCACATATCAATTCGCATAACAATTTATTCCACAATATAGCACTATACACAAATATCACACTTTCATTTCCATAAGTGATTCCACATCTCAATCAATCAACCACATAATCACATAATGTACTTCACATCAGTGTTAAATTTTCACTTAGCATAGCAAATTGCTCACTAGAATTTATCAAATAACAATGCATATGAAATGCTTATGAGACCCTCTTTTCAATTGTTACGTTGTTGAGACCGAGTGCCTGAACTGTCCCGTATCCAGTGGATTCCGGGCTCATTAATCGTTGAGCCAATGGCTCTGTATCACTTTCGAGCTCAAGGCTCGTTTTCATTCATTGAGCTTTAAGCTCTAGCGGTGGCTACTCAGGTCCAAATGCCATTATCTGATTATGCATTCATGAATGAAATGCATGTAACACAATTTATCACTGTATAAAACACATAGGTCCCATATTCTCATTCAATCAGCACTTCAATAACACAATTCCCAGTACACAATCATCGGACCTCCTGTCCGAAATCCATAATCAACATTTCATTCATTCAATCAGAACATTAACAATTAAGAGGAATCGTCTCGGTTACTCACCTACTGCTCCCAAAGCTAGTTCCTGGAAGGTCTGGCAACGTCTGTAGGTTGACGTTCCAGTTACTCCTCTATAACCAAATAACTTATATAAATCACAATTTGCACAAGTATCAATATTTAATAATGCACATGAATGAAAAGAAAGATGTACACTACATGCATGACAATCCCAGGTATCATTCTATCCATTACATTGCCAAAAACATTCTCATAACAACACTCATATTGTCCCAAGTCACGATTTCTGGTCTCTGATTCCCATAAAAAATTGAAAATTGAAGATGACACAATTTGGTCACATTTTTTCTAGAAAAGTGTTCCTCTATGTCTGACGATTGTATTGACACCAAAATCGCTCAATTTGGCTTAGTATATTGGGAGGTATACCTTAAACACTTTCGGACCGTACTTAAGTACTTTACCGACTTCCATCAAGAATTTGAACATCTTAGGGATTGAATCAAAATTCCAATTCTTCATATAATTTATAGCCCTTTCTCTCTAGTTTACTCCAAAAGAAGAATCATCTCATTTGGAATCTGACAAGTCTAAATATCATCAAAACATTGAAGTATGTTCAGTAAAACTACCCTCATTGACACTGTTCCAACAGACTCTCACACTTGCCTTTGATCAATCTCTTTCACTACAACACCAATTAATACAATGTTTTGTGGAGATATAGGCAAATGTGTTAGGAAGCTATTTCCACAAGAATCAAGTCATTTGGAGCTCTAGAGAAGGAGTTATGGTCAAAAGAAGCAACCATGTTCATGACTTTATTCCAACTGAACATACTTTGGCGCAAACGCCATAACTTTGGTTCTAGATGTCGGATTGCCTTCGTTTTTAGACGGTTGGAAAGAAGACATCTAGGGATACAACTTTCATGAAGACCAAAAATTCCAATTCTGTCGTTAAGGGGGTCAAAATATACGGACCGTGTAAAATTACACGGTCAGACCGTGTAACCTTCGGGTGAAAAGTGTCCCCTGCCTGGATTTACACGGGCCGTGTAATGGTACACGGGCAGACCGTGTAACCTTCGGGTGAACTAAAATTTTCACCCCCAAAACTCCTCCAAAGGGTCCTAAACCCATTCTAACCTTCCATACACTCTTAAGCACTTCCAAATTCACCAATTCTAGCATAAAACAACTTAAACATCATTGATATTCCATCTTTTCCCATCTCACATTTTATTCCTCAATACCAAACACTTCCTTCTCACAATTCATCATGTCCAAGCTAGTGAATATCCATATAAACACCTCAAATGTAGTTCAAAATCATTCATATTCAATTCATATTCCCTAATGGCTTATACACATCCAAAATGAAACACAATCATATGCCTTTATTCACAACAACTCAACACTCAATTACCTCACTTCATACCAACATTTGGAACTCTTCAAGACCAAATTCACATTCAACATCTTCATAGGAATTGTAGTCCATTTACTCTAGTTTCATTTAAACAAAACCTCAACTCATTTGGACAACTATAGAAACAATTATAGCCAATCAAGTGGAGCATACTCAAGATCCAACTATGCAAATTTCCAGATTTTTCTTCAATCATTCAATCTTACATTCAACTCATCTAATCCATCATATACCTAAATCCTCACTTCCATTTCTTCTCCCATCATTCATTACTCAAGTTAAGTCAAGATATCATTCACAACAATTCATGATCCATACATTAACACCATCAAAACAGAGCATAGACATGGATATCTAGTTATAATCAAGTTTAGACTCATTCATGCATCTCTTTGAACATCAATCCATCTCTAAACCTCTATAAATGCTTTCTCACTCATCCTATACATACAAAAACAATATATGAACATAACTTTGCATCATCCAAGATATATACATAACCCATATAAACTCAATCATCAAGATATGCAAGTTCATCATCAATTTAGCTTTATTTAGCCATATCCATAACATTTGAAAGGAAACTTACTTGGTTAAGCTACCTCATCTTTAAACTCTCCAAGAACAACACCAAACCCTAGCTTCAACCATCACCAACGATCATCATCTCCAAAGGAAAGGGTTGGTCTTTATGAAGAGCAAGGAGAAGAGAGCAAGAAGAAGATAATAGCTAGGCTTTAAGTGATTAAAGTTCAAGAAAAAGGAGAAGGAGGATGATGCACGAAAAAGAGGAGAGAAAAATCTCCAAAACAAGACTTCAAATAGGTGAGAAGAGTGGGTGTCGTGGGATACAACCAAAAGGAGTTTAATTGAATGTAAACTAATGAAATACATGGCCATTAAGTTGCCACATGTCAAGCTCAAGCAATTCCTTCTTAATTAAACAATTTCAAGCCCAATTTCCCATAAATGCCACTTGTCAAGAATTCCTATAACCATAGGTCCAAAATTCAATACCATAGACAGTAAATTTCACCACCAGTTATCAGTTGGTCTGCCACTCGACATTTTTCCTAGTCTGGGATTTACCCCCGAAAAATTTCAGAAAAATTTCCTAAAATCCTTCAAAAATGTAAAATCAGCAATTTCACTCTCCAAATCAAT
>JANZLH020354608.1:0-13542 GCA_026770325.2 Erythroxylum fimbriatum
TGATATCTTTGATATTTAAGTAGGTTTGTATAGGTTATGAGAGTAAAGTGAATGAATTGATTGAAATGGAAGTTGAAAATTTAGAAACAAAGAGAAAAAGTGTGAGAATATGAAGAATTGAGAAAAGTTTGACTTTTTAGTCATAGAGAGTTGACCTTTTGATTTAGGCAGAATTTGAGAAAATGATCTTCATGAAACTTATAGCTTATGTTGAAATCTTTCTGTTGCCATAAAGTATGATATTTTTCGATATCGAAAGTGGAAGTTATGATTTTCAGAAGTTAAGGTTATTTGTCTTTGTTTTCTTTTAAATGCTCTTAAGTGTAGGATTGTGTATGCTATATTTTGAGACCAATCGTCGTACTGATATAGTCTGAATTGGAGTAAGTAGTCTTCAGGAAAGTTGTATCTTGTCTTTCAATCTTTCCAACACTATTAAAGTATGCAATTTTTGGATGTGAAAATTGAGAGATACGAATGCTTGAAGTTTGGATTTTGTTTAGGTGATGTTTAACAGGGCAGAATCTTTGAGTGAAAAATTAACCTAATTAGAGAGGTTGAGATTACCTTTAAGTGCTTCACGAAAATTTTAGATTATGTTTTTATCTTTCCATTGATGTAAAGTATGGAAATTGTGGACCATGGAATGTGGAGTTATGATTTTTACAAGTTGTTGTTGCTGTTTTGGTATGATCATTAGTGGATAGAAACTTTGAAGTGGTTTTTGACTCCCTTAGAGGCCAAATTGGTTTTTCTATCCTTCATGGAAGTTGTAGAGTTTCCTTTGATCTTTTTATTGATACCAAATTTGTCAAATTTGGAGTTTGGGATCAAGAGTTATGATTTTTGGAAAATTCGGTTATATGTATATAATTAAAATTCTGTCATTTTGCTTTTAATCCGACCTTCTCTCAATCTTTTGCTTCTAATTTCTCCGTCCGACATCCGATTGATTCGATTTTTGAAGCGTTGGATTCGTAAGATAATTAGCTACTTTTTTCATGGGAAATTATGATTTTTAGGTGATTAAATGGAAAGTGTTTGTTTGAACCAAAGTGAGAGGATTGGTTCAAGGTTATGAGTTAGACAATTTTCTGAACAAGGTTCAGTATTTTGCGGAATTCGGGATCTGTGGAGATCCAATTGAATTAATTCTTGAGGAAAAATAAAATAGAGACATGGGGCTACAAATCATGTGCAGGGATCGAAGTTCAATTTAGCCCCTAAGGTGTTCAATTTCTGGAGTGAAGTTAGGCATAAGGTTCAGTCGTGGTTAAGTAATGGTTTGAAAGTATTTTGGCCATAACTCCTTTGTTTCTAAACCAATTTGAGCATTTTTGGTGTCGTTGGAAACGTAAGACATAGAGGAACATTTCTCTAGAAGGATGTTTTGTCAAATTATTTCATTTACCTGCTCAAAATCAGGAGGTAAGATGTCAGTGTTTAAAGGCTAAATGAAGGGAATTTTTGGAACATCACTTAAAGGGTTAAGTTTTAGGCTTGCATGGAGGGGCAATTAGGTCAATTGTCATTCATTAAATGATAAGAAGAAGGGCTGTTGTTTTAGCTAAAGGGAAGCAGCAGAAAGTTACGAAAATTGTGAAAGAAAAGAAAGAAGAAAACGAAGGAGAGAAGGAAGCAAGCATTCGGTGGAGAGAAGAAGAAGGAGAAGAAGAAGAAAAGGTTAGGGTTTCAGTTTTGATGGATTTCAAGAGGGTTTTCGAGCTTGATTCCAAGGGAAAAGTGTAGAAGAAGACAAAAGCTTCCTATGGAGCTTAGAAATCCGAAAATGGGAGAAGAAAAAGGTAAGAGAGAAGTTTTTGATTTTGAATCTTTTAGTGAGATTTTGGTTTAGGAAGCTTGGAAATGTTATGGGATTGGATTTCCTATGGTTAATTTTAGTGATTATGCTATGATGATGTTCAATTTTTGATGTTCCTAAATTAGGGATTTTGTTGTCTTGAATTAGGGATTTTCGATTTAAGTGAGGATTGGAGGAATTGAGGCTTTAATCAAGGTCCAAACATGGAAATGAGGTGGGTACCATGTTTATTTTTGGAATTATAAGCTTTGTGTGTGTTCTTGAGAAATTAAGAAAGTGAAAGGGATTTTAATTTATTGTTTTCGAATAGTTAAAAATATTGTTTTGAATATTTTGATGAAATTGAATGATTGTTTGTTTGATTTTGAAAAATCTAGAAGAGAAATGTTTAGAAAGTTTATTGTTTATATTTTCGAAAAATCAAGAAAGAAAGTATTTTCGAATTTTATTGTTTCCGAATGATTTTGAAAAATTGTTACAAAGGTTAAATTCATTGTCTTAAGTGATTTGATAAATTGATAAAAATTTCTGAAGTTCTTTATTTATGAACGAATTGATAAATTATGAAAAATGTTGCATTCTTTGATCTTGATAATTGAGAAATGCTTTGGGTTTGAATGATTAAATTTATTGCTTTTGGAAATATTTATAAAATATTGTTTATGAAAATGTTTGCAAAATTAAGATTTCCGAATGCTTTTGAAATTGTTTAGAAAATATCGTTTATGACAATGTTTGCAAATGCTTTTGAAATTGTTTAAAAAAATATCGTTTATGAAAATATTTGCAAATGTTTTTGAAATTGTTTAGAAAATATCGTTTATGTAAAGGTTTGAAAAATTGTGATTTCCGAATTCTTTCGAAATTGTTTATGGAAAGGTTTGAAAAAAATTATGATTTCCGACTACCTTTGAAATTGTTATAAAATATTGTTTATGAAAAAGGTTTGAAAATTTTTGATTTCCGAATACGTTTGGAGTTGTTTATAAATTATTGTTTATGTAAATGTTTGAAAATCATGATTTTCGTTTGATTAAATTCCTTGCTTTTGGAATGATTCTAGAATTTTGTTATATGCTCAATGATTTAAGAAATTTCAATTATTATCTTCGAATGCTTAAATTCTTTGATTTTGTACTGAAATGAGAAATTGAAGTATTCTTTGACTTTAAGGCTTTAAAATCCTTTGGATTTGAATGCTTGAAAAATGGTTATGGGATTTTGAAATTGTGGAAATTTTAAAAATGGAAGTTGTTTTGAGTTATAAACTAAATTTGTGTTTTTGAAAAATCAAGGATTGTTACATGTTTTAAATGTTTGATAAATTACGAGAATTTCTGAAACTTTGAAAATTGTTACAAAGGTTAGATTTATTGTTTCGAATGATTTTGATAAATTGGTAAAAATTTCTGAAATTCCTTATGCTTGAAGGTTTTGTTATTTATGAAAATTGATACAATTGGTATTTATTATTTATTATTTATGAATGATTTTGATAAACTATCATAATGTTGCATACTTGTTTGATGAATGGTTGTGAATCGCATGTGATTTTGATTGTTATGAAATGGGTTGATGATTAGTGATTGCATTTGTTTGCTATATGAAATTATGTGCATTTGCGAATGGTAAAGTGTCGAGTAAGACACGATATGAAACAAAAATTAATTAAGTTTTCGAAAGGTGCCTTTTGGCAATTCGATTTTCAAGTGTGATATGTGTTTATGTGGGTTTGGTTAGGTCCCCTCCGTTGAGTCAGTGCACTGTCTCTTTTGAAAGGCTTCTCCCGCTTGCTCGCTAGTGGCATAGGAGTTTCGATTTCGGACTCCCCTCTGTTCACGGCTGCACAGAACCGCTATGCGGGAATGTGCAGTACGTTCTGTTAGGATCGACCCAGACCATTTTGATGTGTTATGTGTTTCGTTTCGTTTCGTTTCTTAGTGTGATGCATTGTATGATTTGAAAGTTGTTTATAAAATTTGAAAGAAATTGAGATTTACACGATTTTGCAATAGTTCACAAAGTTTGAAAAAAAAAGTGAGAATTTTGGGAAATAAGCATGTGAGTTTTTCAATCGTGAAATGTTTGAAACTGTTTATGAATGATTCGAAAAATTTAGAAATTTTGAGAACTAAGCATTTGATGATTCTTCATCTGTGACAAGTTTATGTAATGGCAAAATTTTGAAAGAATGATTTTTGCTTATTTTTGACTTATAAATATGTTATCTACTAAGCTGTCAAGCTCACCCCCCCTTTCATCCCCATCTCCAGGTATTTCGAGCAGGAGATTGGATGAAAGAATGTCAAGCTGTTGCGTTCGTTTTTGCTTAGCTAGTATTTTATGTAAGTTTGAATTTTGGTATCGAATATGGCTTGGAAGGCTATATATGTTTTATGAGCATGTATTTTTCCACGATGTATATGGATTACGAAATTATGTATTGAATTTGAGGTGTATAGTTTATGAAGAGTTATGAAATTATGTATGGAATAGAATTGCAAAATGTATGCATGATTATAGAATATGATTGGGTTTGATTCGAATTATGGATATTGATGAATGAGAATTATTGAAGTGCTAGGTTTAGATTTGTGTTTGTATATGCTGGGTTTCCGGACAGGAGGTCCGATGAATTTAATGATTGTGTGTTGTGAGCTGGTTTATGTAAGTGTATTTAAAACATTTCAAATTTTTGGGTTTCTTGAAATGTAGCCGTTATGCTGCCGAATTTTCGATAGAAAATTGGTTTTATGACAAGGATAGAATAAGAATAAGACTTTGGGTAAAAGATAAAAATTTTAGGATGTGTTTGTTTGTATAAGGAGATTTTTTTATGAATTGAGTTTTGATTGAGGATGAATTTCCAAAAAGGGAAATTGTATGGATTAGTTTTGATTTGTATAAGATTGAATAAGCTGAGGAAAAAAAATTTATATCGAATTTTCGGATCTGATTAGTCTTAGGGTTTCCAACGCGACGCCATAGTTTTCTTAAGTGTATGTCATCGGATGTCGGTAATTTCGATTTGTCCATTCCGTTTTCGTTTTGAATTCGCTTTATTTTCGTTCGTATTCCGTTCTTTCAGCTTATGTTCGTTCGTTTCCGCTTTGTTCCGATTCTGTTTCGCGTTTTTGTTATGTCTTTCCACTTTCTGATTCGCTTCTCCGGCTGGGATCCGGTTCTGAGATCGGGTCCCAAAAAAACCATTTGCAGGTTTTTAGGATTTTTAAAATACAGCCGTTATGCTGCCCAATTTTTGATGGATTGGGTATATTGAAGTGCAATTTGTGTATGGCTTGGTTTTGTATAAGACATGTGTGATTGCTTTTATGGAAAAAGAAAATAAGAGCAAGAGTTTTAAAGATGAGATTGAGATGTGCATGATTAAGAAGAAATATATAAATTGAGTTTTGCTTGAGGATAAAATTTCCAAAAGGGGAAAGTATATTGTTTTGATTTGTATAAGATTGATTAAAAATGAAAGGAATGAAAAAGAAAGAAAGAAAAAAATTTATACCGATTTGGATTAGTGTAGACCGGGATTGTCTTAAGGTTTCCAACGCGACACGACTTTTCTTTTAAAATTTTCTCGGATGTCAGAATTTTGGGCTTAAGTTTGTTTCGCAATTGAAAGATTTTTTGGTAAATCCGCTAATTTGGATTGAAGTTTGATTGAATTGTTATGGTTTCTTTGTTTCGAAATTTTGTAAATCCGTTTCTTCGTTTTGTTTTGTTTTGTTTTGGGCCCTCTGTTTTGGCTTTGGGCTTTCGTTTTAGTCTTTCCGTTCTTTTGTTTCGCTTTCCGTTTGTTTTTTCGGTTGGGGTCCGGTTCCAGAATCGGCTCCCAACATGACATCATTTATAAACTCCATGAACTCCCTTCTGCAATTATTACAGATAGAGATGCTCTCTTTACTAACTCATTTTGGAAAGAATTATTCGGCGCTCTTGGGCTGACCTACACATGAGTATAGCTTACCGCCCACAATTCGACCATCAAACAGAAAGGTTGAATCGCTGCTTAGAAGCTTATCTGAGATGTATGGTTCATGACGACCCTAAGTCATGGAATTCATACCTATCCCTCGCTGAATGGTGGTATAACACCAATTTCCATTCAGCCCTTAAACTAACTCCATTTGAAGCCCTTTATAGCTACAAACCTACCCAAGTCCACCTAGCTATCGAAATAACCTCCCATACACCTTCTACTGTGACCTCTATTGAAACATATTTGCGAAAGTGCTAGAATATACTGCTTATTTTGAGGGGCCAACTATTTAAGGAACAAAATAGGATGAAAAAAAAGAGCAAACAAATGACGTACTGAAAGGGAGTTCTTAGTAGGTGACATGGTCTATTTAAAATTACAACCTTATAGGCAATTAACAGTGGTGGCCCAACAATCTCTCAAGCTTTGTCTACTATTATAGACCCTTTGAGATCATTCAACAAGTTAGCACTGCTGCATACAAACTTGCTCTTCCCTTACTACAAGGATCCATCCAGTATTTCATGTTTCTAAACTAAAGCTTGCTCGTGGTGACGTTGTTTTCTCGGTCTCTCCTCTCCCAGATCTTTCTACTTTTTATGATACCACCACTGTCCCAAAATTGGTCATTGATAATTAAGTGCTTAAAGTTAAAGGTATTGCCATCCCCTAAGTTTTGATTAAATGGAGGGGCAAGGAACTTTGTGTTTATTACAAAGTTGTTATTATGTTATAATGAGCTAGGAAAGAATTTATGAATCCTTACATACACCGTTCTTAGATGTGAGGACGGTAGAAAAATACAATTAAAAAATTATTTTCAAACCTTCTCTACTCTTTTCTCATCTCCAATTATTTCTCTTCTCACCTAATACCTGGTCTGTTAAAAAGTGCATTCGTGTGTTAGAAACCAATCAAAAGAGTGTAAGTGAAGTGTGAGGTAAGATGAGCTTCCGTGAGTAAGAGTGGTCATCAAATGTGAGTAAAGAGTGAAAGATGCCAAATAATTTGCAAATATAGCTATAAATCTATATTGAACTTTATGCGGAAAAAAATCATAGATTTTACCTCCTAGCATTACTAACATTGTGTAGATGAAATTTCTACCTTTTGACACACTAAGTTTTTTAAATCTCTCTAAGGTCATCTTAGATGATATATGTGTGTGAGCATATGAGAATAGGGACCTTAGTGTCCTAAGTTATCTTTATATAGGCGAGTTTCCATCAAACTCACCATATAACTTGGGAAACGACTATCTAAAATCATAGTAACGTTACCAATGCTCTGGTGAACGTTACCAAGCTTTAGTGTAACCGTTGGACTACTCTATCATACTTACATTCTCCCACTTGGTCTAACGGTCAACTTGGTAACTGTAAATGAAGTCTTACTTTATAAGAAATAGAATACATGAATTATAGTGATAAGTTCTCTACTAAGTGAGCACTATCTTTCATGTATTACAATCTATAATATTTCCTAACTTTATGATGAACTTTCTTTATGAGTAAACCCTACATTTACTGCCGGCCCAATTATATGATATTTCTCAAACAAATAATGTGCACCAAAAATTAGAAAATAATATAAAATCGGATTTCTTTAATGTAATGTACAATATATAGAGGGACTGAATCTCATATTACAATGTGATCCTTGAATTTTACTAGAGATATGCCTTTTGTCAAGGGATATGTAATCATCAATTCAGTGCTAATTTGCTCAATAGCAACTTTCTTTTTCTTGACTTGTTCAATAATGGCTAAGTATTTGATATCGATGTGTTTAGTTCGACTCCCACTCTGTTGTTCTTAACTAAGAACACATCAATTAAATTGTCATGATAAATCTTTATGGGTCAAGAAATGGTATCCACAACCTTAAGCCCAGATATGAAACTCTTTATATATGTATTACATAACGTAGCCTCAAAGCAGGACACAAATTCAACTTGTGTAATAGAGGAAGTGATCAAGGTTTGGTTGGCTCTCCTCCAAGATGCAGCTCTGCCAGCTAGCATGAAGATATAGCCTGATGTTTATTTTTGTAAATCAACTCAGCCAGCACAATCCACATCTATATACCTAACTACTTCCAAATTGTCAGTTTGACTACACTTGAGTATGTAATTCTTGGTACCTTGTAAATATCATATCTTCTTCGTAGTGACTATCTAACGGGTTAAGCCTGAATTACTTCTATATCAACCTAGCGTTCCTATAGCAAATGCAATGTCAGGCCTCATGCAGACTTGAGCATACATTAGGCTCCAACAGCGGAAATATATGGAATATTTTCCATTCGTTCCCTTTCTAAGTCATTTTGCAAGCACTAGTCTAAATTGAACTTGTCACCCTTTAGCAATAAGAGCCACACTTAGTGAACAATTCTTCATCTAGAATCTCTTTACAACTTTGTTGATGTAGGTTTCTTGAGATAGTCCCAAAATCTTTCAAAACCTATCTCGATGTATCTTAATGCCAATGATATAAAATGCATCACCCATATCTTTCATCTCAAAATTTTTAGTGAATAATTGCTTTATCTGATGTAGCATGCCCTTATCATTGGTTGCAAGCAAAACTTCATCAACCTATAGGACAAGGAAACAAATCTTACTCCCACTAACCTTTTAGTTATGCATTCATCCATAGTATTCTCTTTGAAATTGAATGATGAGATAACATCGTGAAATTTTAGGTGCTGCTGTAGGGAGGCTTGTTTCAACCTATATAATGATTTCTTAAGCTTGCGACCCAATTGTTCATCACTACCAAAAGGAGAAACCTTTACGTTGTTTCATATAAACCTCTTCCTCTATATCACCATTGGGAAATGTCATTTTTAATCCATTTAATGTAACTCTAAATTGAAATATACATCCAATGCTAAGATTATAAAAAGAGAATCCTTTTTACATATAAAAGAAAAGGTCTCTATGTAATTGATTCCCTCCTTTTAAGTAATCACATAGTTATGAATCTTGCCTTTTATAATTCAATAAAACTGGTATCCTTTAAACCTTTCAGTATATCTAACAAAATATCAACTAATGGTCAATTTCTTCTCTTATAGATTGTAAAATCTTATTTCAGATAGGCATCCCCAAACTGTACAGGCAGCAAACTTGGTTTCTTACCTTTAAATAATTTAAAAGACATTTTTTACACTGCCTTTGTTGGAACCTGATTTAATATATACACTACTGTCTTGAGAGCTTTAGTCCATAAAGACCTAAGATGCTTGGGGCTACTTAGCATGCTTTGTACCATGTTTAGTAAAGTTTGGTTTCTACTTTTAGCCACTCCATTTTGGAATGGAGAACAAGATATGGTATATTAGGCATCCATCTTTAGTATATCTACCATGATATTCTCCACCTCTATCTGATCTCATGATTTTAATTTGCTTACCACAATGTTTCTCTACTTTTTCCTTGAAAGCTTTAAAGACTTCTAAAGCTTGGTTCTTATTATGAAGCAGGTAGAGATGCATATATTAAGAGTAATCATCTATAAATGAAATTAGGTATTTGTGACCGTATGAGTCTATATAAATGAGATTAAGTATTTATGACTATACAAGTCTATGTCTGGACTACAAATATCCATATGTATGATCTCCAATATGATTGAACTTCTATGGACACCTTTTTTAGTCTTATTAGCCTACTTTCCCTTTATGTAGTCCTTAAAAGTTTCAAAGTTAGTAAAATCTTAAATACTAAGTACTCCATCCTTTTCTAGCCTTTGATTCTCTCTGTAGAGATATGTCCCAATCTCCAATGCCATAAAATAGAAGAAGCTTCATTAATAACACATCTTTTAATACCAACATACATATGTGTTGCATTACAACAAGCATTATTTTGTAAAAGAATATCTAACTTTACAGATATGTCATAAAAAAGGAAAGAATATCTAAACAGTAAAAGCCCTAAAATAGAAATTAGATTCCTAAAAAAGTTTGAAATATAACAAATTCTTTCAAACTTTAAAACATGCCCACTCTTCAGCACTACATTGCAATCTCCAATGGCCTCTGCATGTGAGTTAATCTTATTTCCAAAAACGATTTATTACTCACTTCCCACTAGTTTCCTTAGGTCTTACAAGTCCTATAATGCATTTTTTATGCGAATTGTACAATCAAATTCAATCCACTATGTGTCATAATAAATTTCAACAATATTGGATTCATAATAGGGAAATGAGATTCTAGTACCTTTAGGCTCAATTTATTTCTTTACTTTTTGCAATCCTTCTTCATTTTCCCTTTCTTTTTATAAAAATAACACTTAGATTCCTTTTTGATATTTAGTTAGGCAAGTATTTTTCCATTCCCCTTTTATTTGACTTGACTAGATTCCTTTTTGATATTTAGTTAGCCAGGTATTTTTCCCTTCCCCTTCTATTTGACTTGACTCTTGAGCTTTCTATGGATTTCCATATTTGCACTATTAGAACTTACCCCTTATTCTATCAATAACCTTCCTTCCTTTTTTTACACATATAGCCATTAATTCACTTATTAAACATTTTTCTTTATATGTAGTATAAGATATTTTGAAGGGACTGTATGGCTGTGAAAGTGTGTTTAGAATATAATGCATAAGAAAAGAATCTAGTATCTCAACCTTAAGTATCCTCATCTACGCCATAATGTCCCACATCTTTATAATGTGTTGGTGAAACCTTGGACAGTAGTGAGCTTCATTTAGGAGAACTTCGTTATTAGGGTTTTTGCAAATGCCTTATGTAAGGTTTCAAATTGCTAATCAATGGACTTGAGCATACAAATGAAATCATTATATTAGTCAACGGATCCATAAACAACAACAAATATTTTTTTTTATAAACATGGTACTTAGCCAGTTAGCTCGTTCCCATTTCATATATTGGGTTGCATCTATAGAACTATCGTTAGTAATCTTAGGTGTTTCCCTTTTCATAATAGCATAATCAATATCCAATCACCCTAACTAAAGGAGAATTCACTACTTCTAGACTTTATAGTTCTCCTTGTTTAACTCAAGGGATCAAAATTGATATCAACAGTTTGAATTGCTATATTCATAAACCTGCGTGCTTAACAAACAACATTTGAGGTTAACTATTTTAAACATATGTATACTATAAAACATATCTACATAACATAAATCTGATGACATAAAAATTGCTTGTGGGCCATAATTTTTTATTGAACGAGATTTATGCAAGCTTTATGATAAAACTATTAAAACAATTCTTTGTTCCTATAGGTAAAGTTTTGACATTTTATCCTGTCCAATTATTTTAATATAACAAAAATTCCTACGAGATAAAATTTATTATACTAAAATAATTAACTACAATTAAATGTCTTAACACCTTATGCGATGAAGTATATAAACACATAATTTTATATCATTAGAGTACTAAGCCCTAATAATAATAAGATTAGTCACTAAAAACATTGTATCCAAAATTTATTCACAATAATGTATATAAAAATACATACACAATAATAATATAAATAAGAAAAAGTTTGATAATAGGATTCATATAAATTATGAATGTGTCATATAAATTCATAAAGTTAAGAAATCAAACAATTCGTAATAGAGACAAGTAAAAGGAAGTTCACAGTAAAAAGAGCTCGTCAAGATTAAGGGAGACAAAATGAAAATAAAGTATCACTGACAAATAATCAGTTTCATAACTTTGAAAAAAGATAATATTTTATTTTTGACTATCAATTTTTATGCGTCCCTTCGCAATTGGAGAAAGAAGTAGATGGATAAATAGTACTCAATTAAAGAAGAGATTTAAGCCTCATGTATATCAAAGGAGACATTATTTATCTCAACAAACAAAAAAATTAATCGTAATAATGATTAAATTATTAATTTGAGTTACTCTAATTATTTGAATAAAGATGAAATTTTTTTTTGAACACATCATAATATAGAGGAAAATGAATTGTATTAAAGATCAATAATCCTATATTGTTTGTTATATATATTGGCAAAATAATGGTTATAGCTTATTATGGTCCTCTCTAGTTACAATTGCACAACATGTATCATGTTTTTAGGATGAAGAAGAATCTATTATTTGTAACCCAACTTGGTTCAAACATGATATTATATGATGTTTAGACTGGATGATAGAAGATATATAAAAACTTGAAATCCCATTAACAAGTCAATCATGAAAGGACGATGCTGGTCTTATGTATTTAATATCAACATAAACAATATATGTGGATAAGACAAGGAAGTATGGGACCATTGATTTGTGATATACACATTTGGGATATGTAGCTTCTTTAAAACTTAAGGTGATGATAAAGAATTTGCCAAGAAAATATCATGTCTAGCTATAAGTTTAAAATGGCATCATATATGCTAGTTGTTGAAATGGTAAATGCATAAACCCCTTTACAATTTTCAAAGTTCAATTAAGTGTGCCTCTTCAATTAGTCTATATAGAAATGTTTGGTCAAATAAAGAAAGTATCAAACTGTAACATCCCACCCTCAATTGGAAGGGTAGAATGGTAAATTGGCATAGGATGGGATAGATTGGGATTGCATAGGACTGCTCATGCATAATAGGATAGCTACACCGTAGCAATTGTGCACATGAAATTACTGTACATGCATACATGACATTCTCGGTTTTTGTGCCTAATGTATTTTTATTGTGATTAATGTAGCTTTTGGGTTTGAAAAATTATTCTGAGTGCGCCATTGAGTGTTTTCTATTTTAAGGGATTTTCAGAAATTTTTCTGGAATTTTCCGGAGAAAATTCCCGGACCGGAAAAATCGTCAATTGGCGAACCGGTCGATTTTCGGTAGCGAAAATTGCTACTCAATGGCACTGTACTATTGGGTATATTATTTTGGGATTTAAATTAGGGTCATTGGAGTTGATTGGGTTAATTTTGATCAGGTCTAATTGTTTATTCTTACTTTGACTTTTCTTCTTTTCTTTTAACTAATCCTACAAAGCCACCTATTACCTCCATTTAATGCTCCCCATCTCATTCTCGGTTTTTGCCTATGAAAGGAAGGAAAAGAACACTTTAATTGTTTCAAAGTTATCTCCACCGAAACCTATCTTCTTCCTTTTGCCTCACCATTGCTTTTCTTCTTTCTCTCATCAAATCTTCCTCCAAAATTCAAGGGTTTCTCTCTTACAACTAAGCTTTTGTCTTGCTATGATGATGATCTACTTGTATGGGGATTAGAAGAAGTGGTTAGAAAGAATAGGAAAGAAAGAAGTGAAGAGAATTGAAAGGAAGTGAAGATTAGAAGCTAATTAAGTAAGTTGTTTTGTTAAGTTTTACTTAAGCTTTCATTATGTAGTAATGAATCATAGTAGTTAGAAGCATTTAATTGGAGTTATGGTGCATTTATTATGAGTATTGATGCATTCATTTGATTAGAATTCTAGGTGGAATTGTTGGGTATAAAGGTATGTTATGTAGGGCTTGATGAAGTAGTAGGATTGAATGAATGTTTAGCTTAAATTTGGATTGCATATTGATGACTAATCTTGCTTATAACTTAAGAGTTTAATGCTGCCAAATTTTGCCTATTGATCTAAGTGAATGTAGGAAGGATATAGGGACTGATTTTGTGCCTAATTGAGGTGCTTATAGTAGTAGAAATTGAATTGGCATGATAGGAAGTGAAGTTGGGAAGTGAAGCTGAAATTTGAGTTTTGCCCTACTATAC
>JANZLH020357838.1:0-13507 GCA_026770325.2 Erythroxylum fimbriatum
TATGCATGTTTATAATTTTACTTCCAAAATTAACCTTTAATTTCTCTCTCATCTTAATTACACAGATCATAAAACGGAGATCACGAGGTAACTTTATGGGAGTATTAATAAGGGTATATCTATAATTTCATTAACTTTCTTAATAAGAGTGCGTTTTTCTAAAACGACACTTATTATGAATCGGAGGGAGTATATAATATTAACTACGTGATTAGTAATTAATGGCCTTTAGTAATTGTAATTGTCATATAAAGAAAAATTTTAACTTGTTTTCTTACTATATTGGAAAAATAAGCCTTGTAGAAAAGAAAATTAAGGTCATAAGTGACTTGCCAAAAGACAAAAAATAAAGAATTGCCCTGATACACAAAGTTCTTCATTTTGTAAAAGTCGAAGGATCGGGTTATCAATCATACGTTGCCTTCCTTTGTATTTTGCAAAGATAATTATTAAAAGAAAATAGTGTCTGAATTGCGAGTGGACTTTGTAATATTATAAATTAATAACATTTTATTTTTAAAAATAATTGAAATAATATTTTGTTATTATTTCTTTTAATCTTGCAACCTAGCTCTTTCATTATTAGTATATAAGATCTAAAACAATGTAAATGTATTGCTCCTGCAAGTTTAAACATATGGATAGACATTTTCATGCTATTTTTATCTTTTCAGAAATAGTCAAATTTAATTATCTGAATTTAGTTTTTTAATCTAACTAAGAAATAAATCTATAATCAAAAATTTATTTTATTAGCATAAATTCATCTAGAACATTAGTTATTTTCTTATTTTAAATTAGCAAAATTTTTAACAAAAATAATGAAAAAAATTTCAATCAGTTCAGTTGATTTAACCTAAAAAACTTGAACCGTCCAATTTTAGGTTTGGTTTTTAACTTTTCGGTTCAATTTATTTTAATAACTTTTTTTGTTAAAAACTTATCATTTTATTAATTAATCACTCATTTTTTATTAATTAGTAAGCTCTTATAATTAAAAAAAATCAATTTTTATTTAATAATATTTTTAATCAAACTTTAAATTTTTTTAATGTTACGAGCAATTTTTTTCAATAATATTTCAATTATTTAATTTTATTCAATTTTTAGTCGATTGAAAATTTTAAATCTTAAACCTCTTGTCTCTATTAATTTACTTCTGGTTTTTAAAATATTGACAAAAAAGGATAAAATTTCAATTTTGATAAATTAAAATTTTGACCTTTTTTTTTTAAATTTAGGCATAATCTTACCCAAAAGCTATATCAACTCGAAATTCATGGGATTTGATATTTAGTCTTGTGAAAAGAAAGTATTTAAACGCAGCTTTTCAATTAAAATTCAAAAACTATTCTAAAGTTGCTTGGGGATAATTTGCAAATCGTATTGGTCAATTGAATTTAACTTCACTTTAGTTCTTTAATTGCGTGTGTTTTACAATGTAAATCTAGTTGTTCATCAAATTTTGGTACATAATCAATTTTATTTACATATCTTCTAAATTACTAAGTAGTTGACATTTATTTTTTATCTACTCACTTTCACATTCATGCAATTTCACAAATCTATTTAATTATACTCTCTCGTTGCAACTTTAAAAATTATTGTTACCACGGATCACCGAAGTCTAGTGGTAAGGGGTTGGTCTTAACTTAAGCAAGGTTGATGGTTCAACTCCTGCTTGGGATACAACAGCGTTAAATATTCGATGGTAGTGTTGAGTTGCCTCTTGGAGTCCTATAAGGGACGAGTAGGGATTAATCTGAGCGTGGTAATAGTTTAAAAGTGTTATTGACAGTTCATGCCCACCTAGAACAACTCATAGGTTAACCCAACAAAATTTTAAAAATAATAGTGTTTTAAATTTATTTCTAATTTGTGAATCACCAGTTTCATTTATTATTTCATCATATATATATAACACATCAATTTCTAATTTCTTTCTCTAATACAAAGTACAAAACAACTAAAAAATTTGGGACTTGAAATGAGTTTCCCAATCAACTCAAATGGTCAAACTCTTATGTTTGAGTAGAGGTGACAATGAGTCGGGTAGATGCTACGTAAAAATTTTGATTTCTTCACTTGTTCTTTGAGTAAAATCTTGAGTTTGGCTTGATTTTGTTCGAATTAAAAAAATTAAAAAGTAAAAATGACATTATTTTGTTAAGGGTTGAGACTTAGGTCAGGCCGAGTCTTGGTAGCCGGAACCCGGGCTCGACCTTAGGCCCAATCACCGTTGACTTAAGACTTGGTCAGGACGGGCCTAGGCTTAGTTGCTATCTCAATGTTTGAGTCTAATTAGTCCCATTTATGACTTAATACCGTTGACATAGGACCTGATCAAGACAGACCCGAACCTAATTGCCATGTTAATTTTCGAGTCTAATTAGTCCCATTTATGACCTGGTGATGCTGTCGCCTGTAATCAAATATAAAAGAAATCACTTCTGATAAAACAAATTAATGTAGTAGCGGTAAACGGATATCGTTCCCACGAGAAATTTTTAACGGTAAAGGTTAGCTAGTTTAAACGGAACAAATAACGAAAATAGAGGGGGGGTTTTGTCACGACAATAATAAAAATAAAAGGAAAAATCACAAATTGAAACAATAATTAAATCTGAAAATTTAATAAGAAAAATACCTTGGTTTCGGGTCACCGATGTTACTATACTATTATGGATCTTTGACATAAAATTGTAATTGTTAATAAACATTCATTGGGGGAAACTTCTCTTAAGTGTATTGACTATAAACATTTATCCTAGCAATCTTATTAAACAATAACCTAGATACGATCATAGGTAAATTGAATAATAGCATTAAGAATCAAGAACCAATGACAAGTGATAAACATGTACGACATGCAATCAATCAAGCGAATATCTTCTTAGAATTTTCCGACTCTAACGTAGAGAGGTTAATCCTAATTGCTACTTACGATTACCGAAATTGAATGTCAGATTTCGTTAATCTAGCAGTTGAACTAATTAATCTCTAGTAGTGCTCCTAGAAACCAATAAATTCAATTAAAAAGACAGATCCGAAAATATCCAATGTTCATTAACAACATGAAAATATCTAGAAAATCTCACCATAATAACATGTAACATGGATCCCTCAACCAAGATAAGAAAATTAACTACTCATGCTTGAATTGAAATAAAAAGAAATAATAAAACAAATAGTTTCCATAACAGGTCTTTTATGAAAAGCTACGAAAATCCCTAATTGTGCTATGAAGAAAATGTTAATAGTAAGAAGAAAGTGAAGTTGCGGCAATCCCCTATCAAGAACCTTACGAAAATATTACTTAAATAATGCAGCAAAACAAGACAGCCCCCCCTATGCGGCAGCCAAAGAAGATAACCAAACTCTATTCTAAACCTAATCTAATTCACCCCAGCCTCCTCCCCCAATACATAGATATATACGTACGACAACTATATGCTTCCTCTTTGTTATCTTGATTTGATTTTTGTCCAGATTAGGTAGTCTTCTAATTTAAGTGGGAAACTTCTTAAAAAGAGGACAAAAGGATCTTGGACGATTTGTGTTTTAATTGGAATCCAATTCTAGAAAATCTGTAGATTTAGGATTTTGACCTTAGGCGTGCCCACGCCTAATCTTTGAATTTCGGCCAGATTGGGGATTTCGACTTTCTAGCCGTCTTTTTTTTCTTTTTGGTCCTTTTTCGTCTTTACGGCATTGAAAACCATCTGTGAACATTAAACAAACAATTCCATCAATTTTTAAACACCAATTTCACAAATCAATAAATATTAAGTCCAAAATATTTGCATTTTAATTGACTTAACACAAGTTGAAGACCAAGTCTCAGAATAGTTGTTTCTATTTAGTTAATTATCGATGTCTTTTAGGAACCATATTGTATTGTGGGTCCTAATATTTTGCATATCTTTTCCTTATTTCTCTCAAATTTCAGTTCAAGATTTTTGTATTTAAGAAACCTCAACAAATGAAATATAAAACACGTTCTATATCCATTCTCTGTTTTTCTTCTTTATTTCCTGCAACCAGTGCATTCTCTATTCTTCTTTTTTATTTCCTTCAAAGTGGTATCAGAGCCCTTTCCTTAAGGGACCTGTGAAACACTTTTTTCGATGGATTCAAAATCTCCTTTCACTACACTTGCACCACTTGTCTTCAATGGAGTGGGCTATCATGTCTGGGCAGCTAGAATGGAGGCACATTTGGAGGCAAATGATCTCTAGGAAGCTATTGAGAAGGACTACAAAGTTCCTCCCATGCCTTCAAATCCAACCATGGCATATATCAAGAATCACAAGGAGAAGAAAACAAGAAAGTCCAAGGCTAAGGCTACGTTATTTACTGCAGTCTCACAAGAAATCTTTGTCAGAATTATGACAATGAAATCAGCATTTGAGGTTTTGAATTTTTTGAAAAAAGAATTTGAAGGAGATGAAAGAATCAAGGGAATGCAGCTTCTCAATTTGCTCAGAGAATTTGAACTTCAACAAATGAAGGATTCAGATACTGTCAAAGAGTATTCTAACATATTACTTAGCATTGCCAACAAAGTAAGATTACTTAGCTCTGAATTTCCTAATTCTAAAGTAGTTCATACAAATCTTGTAACAATCCTTAAAAGGTTTGAAGCAACCATTTCCTCATTGGAAAACATTAAGGATTTGTCAAATATTAGTCTAGCAGAATTATTGAATTCCTTGCAGGCTCAAGAATAACGAAGGGTTATAAGATCTGAAGGTTCTATTAAAGGAGCATTATTAGTCAAAGTGCAACCAAACCAAGGAGGAAATGGGAAAAAGAAGAGTAAGAAGGAAGCGTCAGGGTCAGATTCTGTTAAAAGGAAGCAAAAATGAATATGCTCCTTATAAACATTGTGGAGTTAAAGGTCATCCACCCTTCAAATGCTAGAGAAGACTTGATGTAGGTCATCCACCCTTCAAATGCTGGAGAAGACTTGATGTTCAATATGAGAAATGTCAAAAAATGGGGCACCACCATAAAATTTGCAAGCAAAATGTTAAGAATTAAATAATTTACAACAGAAAAATGTTGCCCAAATTGCAAACCAACAAGAGGAGGAACAACTCTTTGTAGCAACTTGTTTTGCAACCAATAGTTCTTGTGAAAAATGGCTTATAGACAGTGGCTGCACAAGCTATACGAATTTTGATCGTGAGCTCTTCAAAGAGCTGGATACATCAATTATCTGCAAAGTCAAAATCACTAATGGAGAATACATTGCTATTGAAGGGAAGGGAATTGTAACAATTTAAAGTCTCTCAGGTACAAAATTGATTAAAGATGTATTATTTATGCCTAACATTAATCAAAATTTGTTGAGTGTGGGATAACTACTTGAAAAAGGCTTCAAAGTCATCTTTAAAGGCAATCAAATGCTTGATAAAAAAAGTAGCAGATAGAGAAATGTTCAAAGTTATCTTGAAGAGTAAGAGCTTTTCTTTTGATCCATTACAAAAGTAACGGGTGCTTATTCCATAATTGCTAGTGTCACCGAAACCTGTCACAAAAGATTGGGTCATTTTCATCGTGTTATAGTTTTGAATTTGTAGAGAAAAAAGTTTGCTCAAAGGCTACCTCAACTGGAATCAAAATTACAAGGTTGTAAGGCATGCCAATATGGCAAGTAAGCAAGACTTCCATTTTAGAAATCATCCTAGAGAGTAACAAAGAAGTTGCAACTTATACATATTGATCTTGTAGGACCTCAGAGAACTCCTTCACCTATGGGGAGTAAATATTACATAATCTTTATTGATGACTTCACTTGTATACGCTGGATTTTGTTTTCTCATATTTAAATCTGAAGTTGCTAGCATTTTCTAGAGATTTAAGCAATGGATTGAGAGTCAAAGTGGTTGTACCCTTCAAATATTAAGATCTGATAATGGAAAGGAGTATACTTCAAATCAATTCAATCAATTTTGTGAGGTAGCTGGCATTGAGCATCAACTAATAGTCCCATATACTCCACAACGAAATGGAGTGAGTGAAAGGAAGAACAAAACCATCTTTAAGATGGAAAGATGCATGATGCATGAGAAAAGTTTGCCTAAGGAGTATTGGGCAGAAGCAACAAACATGGAAATGTTCTTATTAAACTGGCTTCCTACAAAGGCTGCGAATGGGAAAACTACTTTTGAGGCATGGTATAGGCTCCAACCAAATCTGAAAAATTTAAAAATATTTGGTTATTTGTGATTTATTCACGTGCCACAGGTCAAGATGGACAAGCTTGATAAAAGGGTTGAACCTTACATTTTTATAAGCTACAGTAATTCCTCCTAAGCCTATAGAATTTTTCAACCTCAATTTGGAAAAATTATAATTAGCAAAGATGTTGTGTTCATGGAGGATGAAAAGTGGAAATGGAATTCAGCAAATGAAATAGAAAAGGCTTCAATCAATTTACAGCCCATCAAAGATGATGTTGAAGACCTAGAAAAGGCTCCAATCAATTTACAACCCATCGAAGATGATGTTGATGACCTACCTATTAAAGGAACTAAATCACTTGCAGACATCAATGCAAGATGCAATGTAGTAGTAATGGAACTAGTTGGAGTTCAATAAGCAATGCAAGATGAAAATTAACTTTCAGCCATGAAAAAGGAGTTGAGCATGATTGATAAAAGCCGCATGAATGAGAAAAGTCACACATGGAAGCTTGTTTAAGGCCTCCAAATAGAAAGGTCATTGGAGTTAAATGGGTTTTTGGAACAAAACCAAATGCTGATGGGTCAGTAAATAAGTACAAAGCTAGGCTTGTTGTGAAGGGATATGAACAGGTCTTTAGTGTGGATTTTTTAGAGACTTTGCTCCGGTGGCCAGACTTGATACTATCATATTGCTTCTTGTAGTGGCAGCTCAAAAGAGCTGGAAAATATTCTAGTTAGAAGTAAAATTTTCCTTTCTAAATGGTTTTTTGAAAGAAGAAATATTTGTAGAGTAACCTGATGGTTTTGTTGTGTAGGGTAAAGAAAACAAAGTCTATCTGCTAAAGAAAGCTTTATATGGCCTTAAACATGCTTCAAGAGCCTGGTATAGTTGGATTAATGATCATTTGACAAACTTAGGCTTCAATAAAAGCTTAAGTGAAGCAAACTTGTATATAAGAAGTGAAAAAACTAATGTTATCTCTATTTATGTCGATGATCTTTTAATCACAGGAAACAATCAGGAGCTCATTGATGAATTCAAGCCTAAAATGCTTAAGGAATTTGAGATGACGCATTTGGGATTGATGACCTATTTTCTAGGTCTGGAAATAAGGCAGCTGAGAAACGAGATTTTCATAAGTCAACGAAAATATACCAAATAAATTTTAAAGAAATTTCATATGGAGAGTTGCAAGGCTACAGAAACTCCTATGCAAGCAAAAGTGAAGTTTTGCAGAGATGATGGATCTGCCAAAGTGGATGAGAATTTCTACAAAAGCTGGATTGGATGTCTTATGCACCTAATAGCTTCTAGGCCTAGCATAGTACAGGCTGTAAGTCTTCTCTCCATATTCATGCATTGTGCATGTGAAGAACATATGTAAGCTACCAAAAGAATTCTCATATACGTTAAAGGAACTGTTGATTATGGAATCAGGTATGTTAAAAGTGATCAATTTCATTTAGTTGGTTTTTCTGACAATAATTGGGCAGGATCAGATGATGATATGAAAAGCACAATTAGATTCAGTTTTAGCCTTAGATCAAGTGTGGTTAATTAGTGCTAAAAGAAGTAATAAACTATTGATCAAAGTATTGCAGAAGCTGAATTCATCACTGCAACTATTGCAGCAAATCAAGCCATCTAGTTAAGGAAAATACTTCAAGATTTGAGTTTGAAGCTGCAAGAATCAACATATGTCGTTGTTGATAATTAGGCTGCCATTTCAATCTCCTCAATTTTAGTGTTTAAGATCAAAATTTTCTTTCTTAAATATATTCAAAAAGGAGAAGTTTCATTGATTTATTGCATAATGGAAGATCAAATGCAAATGTATTTACCAAAGCCTTGTTTAGAATCAATTTTGAAGAACTTAAGAAAAAGATGGGAGTCTGCAACTTCAAAGGTATGGAGAAGTGTGAGAATCGTGGCTTAGATTTGTTGAACAAGTCTTAGAATAGTTGTTGCCATTTTTTTAGTTAATTATCTCTGTCTTTTAGGAACCATATTGTGATGTTGGTCCTGATAATTTACTTATCTTTTCCTTGTTTCTCTCAAAGTTTAGTTAAAGACTTTTGTATTTAAAATATAAAACACGTTCTCTGTAAGTTCTATGTTCTTCTTTATTTCCTTCAAGCAATCCATTCTCTGTTCTTTTTTTTTCCTTCAAAGAACTAAATACTTAACAAGAATTCTACTACAAAGTTGTAACGTTAATCTATCGAATTCCAGCACAATTATTATGATTTATGCTACTCTTCTCCAGAAAAAGGCAAAAAGTTTGAAACAAACTAATGAGAAAACCATAGTGACTGGTGCTTGCAAACTAAAGAGGTTTAAGCAATTGAGATGAATAATGCTTGTGTCTGTCTATTGATGAATTATAGATTATATACAATTACAATTGATATCTTGAGCAATCCTGATAATACTCAACAACTTGGTTTAAACTATACAAATGCTAACTAATTGATAAGGATAAGAGACCAAGTCAAAAGGTTTTGAACTTTAAGGAACGTTATCCTTTTTACGCTCCCGCAAGTTGTGGGTTGGTTTGACAAGCGAAAACTTGGTGAATAGACGATCAAATGCTGCTCGTGGCAGTGGCTTTGTGAGCAAATCAGCGACTTGGTCAACGGTAAGAAGGTGTCAAATGTCAATCTGCTTGTTGGCTACTTGATCTCGGACAAAATGGAAGTCGATGGCTATATGCTTTATCCTACTATGAAAGACAGGATTTTTACATAGATATGTTGCGCCTACATTGTCTGAGAACACGGTAGGAGGTCCAGCAAGAGTGTAATGGAGCTCATGAAGGAGATTTGTTAGCCAATTGGATTCGGCAACCGCAGCAGCTACAACTCTATATTCAGCCTCTGTTGATGAGCGCGACACCGCTCGTTGTTTCTTTGAAGACCATGAAATTGGTGTGCTCCCTAAGTAAGTGATGTAGCCTGTGGTGGATGTGCGATCAACCGGATCACCTGCCCAATCCGCATCAGAGTATACAAATAAATGATTGGAGCTGTCTTTCACAACGTGAAGTCCATACATAGAGGTTTGTTGTAAGTAGCGAAGCAGCCGTTTTAGTGACCGCCAATGCATTGAGCTTGGGCAGTGCATGAATTGAGCTAGCTTATTTACCGAGAAAGCAATGTCTGGTCTTGTAAAGGCTAGATATTGAAGTTTCCCAACCAGTTTCCTATATGTAGAGCCATCAATAACATCGTTTGGTAATGAAGAATGAAGAGATGTGTCCGAACTCATTGGAGTTGAAACCCCCTTTGAATCCTGCATTTTTGCTTCATGAAGAACATCAGAGATGTATTTTTGTTGAGAAAGCAAGAGACCACCATTAAATGGAGTAACTTCAACACCAAGAAAATAGTTTAGGCTGCCAAGATCTTTGAGAGAAAATCGTCGTGCCAAGCCATTGATAATTTGACAAACAGTGTCATGTACATTGCCAGTTATTATAATGTCATCAACATATATCAATATGTAGACTATCGTACCAGATTGCCGAAGAATAAATAAGGAAGAATCAGACCTCGAGCACCTGAAGCCAACACTTACTAGATAGTTTGTGAGTTCGGTATACCAAGCACGCGGCGCCTGCTTAAGACCATAGATTGCTTTCTTCAATTTGCAAATATGTGATGGAGCCAATGAGTCAACAAATCCAGGAGGTTGTCTCATGTACACTCTTCATCAAGGGTGCCTTGTAGGAAGGCATTGTTTACATCTAATTGTCGAATTTGCCAAGAGTTTTGAACGGTAATGGCTAGAATAAGCCGAATTGTAGCAGGTTTAACAACAGGGCTGAAGGTGGATGTGTAATCAATTCCAGCTCGCTGAGTGAATCCTTTAGCAACGAGGCGAGCTTTGTACCTGTCAACTGTACCATCAGGTTTATATTTTATACGAAACAACCATTTGCAATCAACCACATTCCGAGAGGGATCATATGGGACCAATTCCCATGTTTGGTTCTTAACTAATGCTTCATATTCGGATATCATGGCTTGGTTCCAATGGGAATGACGTTGAGCTTGTTTATAGGTGGTGGGCAGATTTGTTAAAGGTGAAATATCGGTAATGGCAGTAAGGATTTTCGGTTTTGTAATGTTGTTCTTGGAGCGTGTGACCATAGGGTGGGTGTTGGTGTCACGGAGAATTGGATGATGGCTGGTTGGTGGGGCTGACATGTTAGGTTCGGGCTCGGTGATTTGGGGAGATGACATAGCTTGAGTTTGGATAGAGGTTGTAAGGGATGGGTCGGGTTCTGGGGGTACGTTGTGGGAATCGTGATGAGATGTAGAAGCATTGTGTTCAGGGATAGAGTTTGTATCAGGGGAGGGAGGTATACCTGAACGCGGTTGCGTCTCCGATTGCTGGACGATAGAGATGGGTGAAGGCAGCTTGAGAGCATCCTGCGCAAGGACATTCATATTGGAATCCATGAGATTAGTATCCTTTTGATGAGCAATGACATCCCAAGAAGTTATTCGCAAATTTTGTTGCAATTTTGAAAAAATTGTTTGAAAAGGAAATTCATTTTCATAAAATTGAACATCACGGGATAGATAAAGTTTTGAGGAAACAGGATCATAACACTGATGGCAGTAGTATTTAGGCGAAAATCCTAAGTAAACACATGGAGAGGATTTGGGTTCAAGCTTGTGCTTGCCATAAGGTCGCAGCCAAGGATAGCAAAGGGAGCCAAAGATTTTGATGTTGTCTAGTTTGGATGGGGTTCGAAATAAGATTTCATGTGGTGTTTGATTGTGGAGGGTTGCGGAAGGCATTTTGTTGATGAGGAAGACAGCCTGGTGACAAGCAAAGGTCCAAAATTGGGGTGGGAGAAAAGCTTGGTGCATCAATGTTTTTGCGGTTTCAATCACATGACGGTGTCGTCGTTCAACTAGAGCTACTCGTTGTGGAGTGTATGGTGGGGAGATTAAATGCTGAATTCCATGGTTGTTTAAATAATTTGACAGACCAACATATTCTTTTCCACCATCTGTATAGAGGGTTAGAAGTTTGGTTTCAAAGTGACGTTCTAAAAGAGGGTGAAGAGTTTTAAAAACATTTTGTACTTCATCCTTTGTTTTAAGAGTATGCAACCACATATATCGTGAGTGTTGATCAACAAAAAGAACATAATAGCGTTTGTGATCAATTGAAACAACAGGAGAAGGCCCCCATAAATCACTGTAAAGAGTTTCAAGTGGTTTTGTACTGTGCAAGGAATTTTCAGAAAACGGCAATCTGGGCAGTTTATTCGAAACACAAGAGTTACAAACGGAACTAGTTTTCGAGTTGGAATATGGAATTGAACACTGATTTAGAATTTGAAGTAAGGTTCGTCGATTAGGATGCCCCAATCGACAATGCCACAGATCTAAAGATTGTGTTGCCAGGTTGCAGGTTGGAGCTTGAAGAATGTCTCTTGGCCACTCATACAAGCCATCTCTATTCGGTCCTTGCAGTAGAGGCACTCCCGAGTTCAGATCCTTCACAACAAAAAAATAAGGAAAAAATTCAATTGATGTTTGATTGTCAAGGCAAAATTTGGAAACTGAAAGCAGATTATATGCAATGTTTGGAGAGCATAAAGTGTTGGATAGCTGAAAATTGCGAGTCGAAGCATTAAGATAAGTTTTACCAGTGTGAGAAATTGGAATGGTGTTACCATTACCCATTGTGATCTCTGTTGGACCGTGCGTGGTAGTCATACATATGGGCTAAGTTTCCAGGATCAGCAGTCATGTGGTGGCTAGCTCCAGAATCTACCACCCATGTTTGTTGCGGTGGTGGATTGTGATTGGCATAATTGGCTCGAGCCTGAATATGATTGTGTGATTGCGAGCGGCAGACTTTTGCCGTGTGACCAACACGATCACATAGCTGGCATCTGGGTTTCTCGGGTGGTTGAGAATTCCAATGACGCTGCGAACGCCAGTTAGGATGGTAAGTGCCGCCTCTAGAGGATGAACGCCAATTTTGATTCAAATTGGACGATGGCTTGCGAGCAGTACCGGTTTGAGCAACAGCAGCAACAAATTGCGGGCTTTTTTTATTTTCTTCATTTTGAAGAAATAGCTCGTGATCAAAAAGCTTTTCATAAAGTTCCTCGTATGAGATTGGTGTTGATCGAGATCGTATTGCGGCAGAAATAGCTGTGTATTCAGGCCCAAGTCCCTGTAAAATGCGAATCATTAACTGAACATCAGTTAATGGTTCCCCAGCAGTGGCAAGTTCATCCGCAATGGAGCGGATATCATGAAGATATTCAGCAATGGATCGAGTATTTTTGGTGATTCTGGCAAGTTAGTCTTGTAAATGAATTAGTCGAGTTTGGGATTTGTTGGCAAAAGCTGTTTGGAGAGAGAGCCAGGCTTTGTGCGCTGTTGGAGCATTGGCGACAGTTGAGGCAAGGGATGAAATGACAGATGCTAGTATAGCATTTTGAATGAGTTGATCTTGTTGAAACCATTGCAGATAGGCTGGATTTGGGGTTGTGTGATTGTTGACAGTGACAGTTTCGGGTGGAGCAAGGATTGTGCCATCGAGATGGCCAAAAACATTGTGGCCATGCATTAGCATGGATACCTGAGCTTTCCAGGTGGTGTAATTTTGGCTGCCAGTGAGCTTGATTGGTAGTTGGGAAGCTGGATTAAATTGGACGACAGTGTGGGTATTGGGAGAGTGGTTGTCTGAGTTAATAACAGTAGCGGCCATTGCTTGAGGGACAGGATGACAAGGAGGGAAAAAAAAATGAAGGATCGGCTCGTGTGAGACTCTAAGGCTCTGATACCATAAAGAGGTTTAAGCTATTGAGATGAATAATGCTTGTATCTGTCTATTGATGAATTACAGATTATATACAATTACAATTGATATCTTAAGCAATCCTGATAATACTCAACAACTTGGTTTAAACTATACAAATGCTAACGAATTGATAAGGATAAGAGACCAAGTCAAAAGGTTTTGAACTTTAAGGAACGTTATCCTTGTTACGCCCCCGCAAGTTGTGGGTTGGTTTGACAAGCGACAACTTGGTGAATAGACGATCAAACGCTGCTCGTGGCAATGGCTTTGTGAGCAGATCAGCGACTTGGTCAACGGTGTGAAGGTGTCGAATGTCGATCTACTTGTTGGCTACTTGATTTCGGACAAAATGGAAGTCGATGGCTATATGCTTCATCCGACTATGAAAGACAGGATTTTTGCATAGATATGTTGCGCCTACATTGTCTGAGAACACGGTAGGAGGTCCAGCAAGAGTGTAATGGAGCTCATGAAGGAG
>JANZLH020358955.1:0-13496 GCA_026770325.2 Erythroxylum fimbriatum
TAGATAAACATTTAAATGCTTGTAATCATTTTTCCAAGGCTCAACTTGTTGACCAGGCTATGTTATTAATTCTGATTTTGTTAAATAGTTTGAATTATTAGTTAGTGGTTAGTCACTTATCCTATCTTCTAGGACTAGTAGTCGTCATGGTATTGAGTCAGTTGTAATGAGATAATGGGTAAGTCGTGATCCTAATTTTTAGATTGCTTAATGTCACAACAGGTTCTATAAATTAGTAGTCTGATTTAGTTGTAAATGTAGACTGATTACCTGAATGAATTATTAGCACATTGCCTAGTTTTTCTTCACTCAAAGTTACATTTTACTACAATTGGTGTCAGACCTACGATGAACAATACTACGCAGTTGTCTGTTCCTATTCTAGATGGGAAAAATTACAATCGTTGGTGTGTACAGGTGAAGTTTGATTATCATGATTTGTTGGAGGTCGTGGAGAATGGAGTGCATGAATTAGCAGATAATGCAAATGATGTACAGCGAGCTGCAAACCATGACCTGAGGAAGAAGGACAAGAAGGTGTTGTATTTCATTCACCAAGGAATGAATGATGAGACATTTGAACAGATTGAAGGAGGTACTACCTCGAATGAAGCATGGACTATCTTGCCCATTTAATACAAAGGTGATGAGAAAATCAAGAGGGTGCATCTTCAAACTTTGAGGCGACAGTATGAGCTGTTGCAAATGGAGTCTTCTAAAACAATTGATGCTTACATTAACAGAGTTCTTGCATTGACAAACAATATGAAAACAAATGGTGAAATTTTGTCCGAACATAATAAAGTGGAGAAGATTTTGAGGTCCTTGACTCCAAGGTTCGAGCATGTTGTAACTGCAATTGAAGAGAGCAATGATCTGTCAATTATGATAGTCAAATTATTCTAGTTCCTTGCGAGCACATGAACAAAGGATGAATGGCAACAAGCTTGATAAGCCAATTGAACAGGTTTTTCGGGCGCAAGTCTCTATTGGGGATTCCTACCAAAGACATGGAAATTCCCGTGGTAGAGGAAGAGGACAAGGTCGTAATCACTTCAACAAAGGCCGTGGTGGTCTGAATCGTGGTGCTGCAGAACAAAACAACACAAGGTGCAACTCCAAAGGTGAACGAGGCCGTGGACCCAGCTAAGGAAGATTTAACAAATCAAATGTGGAGTGTTACAATTGTCACAAACATGGTCATTATGCAAATGAGTGCGGATTAAGGTTGACAATCAAGATGCCAATTATGCACAAGAAGTGGATAATCAAGAACAAGTCGAAAGTGATCATGCAATTTTAATGGTGTCTTCATCAAATGAAACTTCCAATCATCATACATGGTATTTGGTTACTGGATGTACAAATCATATGTGCGGACAGAAGGAATTGTTTGCTGAGCTTGATGAGTCATTTCATGCAAAAGTCAAATTTGGCGATGGTGGATTCATTCTGGTGGCAGGGAAAGGGCGAATCCTTATTACATTGAAGAATGGAGCTCACAAGTACATCTCAAATGTATTTTATGTGCCTGACATGAAAAACAACCTGCTGAGCATGGGTCAACTAGCTGAGAAAGGTTATGTGATGAATATTTCTGGACATCAATTTTCGGTTCTTGATAAACAAGGTATTTTAATTCTAAAACAGTTTTATCAAAGAATCGTATGTTTTCAGTTGACATTAGCAAAGGAGAATTTAAGTGTTTGAATGCAATTATAAGTGATGAATCATGGTTGAGGCATCTTCGTTTTGGGCATGTGAACTTTCAAATCCTTGAAGTTCTTCCTAAACAAAAAATGGTGATAGGTTTACCTCAAATCAAACATCCTGATCATTTGTGTGAAGCATGTATCATTGGAAAGAATCACAAGTTGCCATTTTCAATAACTATGGAGCGTGCAAAATCTCCTTTGGAACCTGTCCATACTGACATATGTGGTCCTACGAATATCCCGTCAATTGGAGGTAACAAGTAGGTCTTGACATTTATTGATGATTTTTCGAAGAAAATTTGGATTTATCTGTTGAAAAGTAAAGCTGAGGTATTTAATTGCTTTAAGAAATCTAAAGTGTTTGTTGAAAGACAAAGTGGCCAATCACTTAAAAGAATGTGAAGTGATGGAGGAACTGAATACATCTCTAATGAATTCAGAAGTTATTGTGAAGAACTTGGAGTGCAGCACAACATTACATTTCCCTACACTCCTCAATACAATGGAGTGGCTGAGAGAAAGAACCAAACTATACTAGATATGGCAAGAAGCATGCTGAAGGCAAAAAGTATGCCTAATTATTTGTGGGCAGAAGTTGTCTCATGTGCAGTGTATTTGTTAAACAGATCGCCTACTAGTAGTGTTCCTAACATAACTCCCATTGAGGCTTAGAGTGGTTTCAAACCAAATGTGCAGCATCTAAAGGTGTTTGGTTCGATTGCTTTTGCCCATATCCCTGCAGCAACAAGGACCAAACTAGATAATAAAGCAGAAAAACAATTCTTATTGGACACAAGCTGTACAGTCCAATGACGAAAAGGATTATAGTCAACTGTGATGTGATTTTTGCTGAAGATGAGAAGTGGAATTGGAGTGTTGATACTACCTGCTGACATAGAAAGACCAAAGAGGCAACATCGACCACCTATACATCTACAGGATTATGAAATGAACTTTAATATTGAAATTGATGACGATGGAGATTTGGTGCATTTTACTTTTCTTGCAGATACTGAACTTGTAGTGCTTGAAGATGCAATCAAAAATCTTAAATGGATGAATGCAATGAATGAGGAGATGGTGGCCATTGAGAAGAACAAAACATGGGAGCTTACTGATCTTTTGCAAGGTCACAAAGCAATTGATGTAAAATGGGTTTATATAATCAAGATGAAGGCAAATGGTGAAATCAAAAGATATAAGGCGCAGCTAGTAGCGAAGGGATTTGAACAAAGACAAGGTCATGATTATGAGGAAATTTTTTATCCGATTGCTTGAATGGAGACAGTGATATTATTGATTGCTTTAGTTGCACAAAAGAAATGGAAAATTCACCAAATGGATGTTAAGTCGACTTTTCTCAACGGTTCACTTGAGGAGGAGGTTTATGTAAAGCAGCTACCCAGTTTCATATTATCGGGTAAAGAAGAAAAAGTATACAAGCTTAATAAGGCATTACATGGCCTTAAACAAGCACCTAGGGCATGAAACAAACGAATTGATTCGTTTCTTCATGGATCTGGTTTCCAAAAAATGTCATTATGATCATGGTTTATATGTGAAGACTAATAACTCCAAAGATATATCGATTTTATGTCTTTATGTTGATGATATTATTTTCACAGGAAACAATGTCAACACAATTATTGATTTCAAGCAGACCATGAAGGAGGAGTTCGAGATGACGGATCTTGGTCTTATATCTTACTTTCTTGGCATTGAGGTTGTTCAAAGAGAAGATGGAAATTCATTAGTCAGAGGAAATATGCTACTAAGTTTTTGTTGGAAACCACCTACTCTAACAGGGAACTAACTCGAATAACAAAGACCTGCACTTCCAACAAACACACACACAGCAATAGAATAGGAACAATAATGGAATCGAGACGAAAGGGGTGCTGAAAATTATTATTCCCTAGCTAGACTTAGAGAGCTAGCTGAATCTCCATACATTCATCAATCAAGCTATCATAACCGAATGCCAATCATTTTTCCTCTAACAACCTTATATTTCCTCCTTCTAACTAACTCTCACATGACTCATCTCTCCCTCTCATTTCCCACCTTACCCTCACAACCCCTCATATATTGCCTGCATTGCCACATTTTGTACTCCCCCTCTTCTTGCTATATTTCTGCTGGAACCTAGTCTCAACAATACCCTCGCCCCCCCTCCCCCTCAAACGAACCCACCTTGTCCTTAAGTTGGAAGGAATGAAGTTGATTGTTGATGAAATCAAATTTCTCCCATGTGGTCTCAAAGTCTGGTAAGTCTTTCCACTAGATTAAGACTTCCAATTCTCCATTAATTCTTCTGCGAACTCCCACTAATATTGTTGGTTCCACCTTCAGCTGCATGTCTTCATCCAGAAAACAAGGCAAGGGCTGAGAGTGTGCAATAGGAGCAATGGCTCTCTTAAGTTGAGATACATGAAAAATATCACGAATCTTTGTAGTGGATGGGAGTTGCACTTGATAGGTTGCTTCTCTAATCTTGGCTGTAATGGGGGTAAGGTCCACAATACCTTGGGATGAGCTTCTCATTACTCTTGACGACTAGTGATTTAAACCTATAGGGCTGCAATTTTAAATAAACCAAATCACCTACCTCAAAACTCATCGGTCTTCTTTTGGAATCGGCATACTTCTTCATTTGCTGCTGTGCTTTCAATAGATTAGACTTCAACTCCTCCAGCATTTTATTCCTGTCTACCAGTTGTTGGTTGATGTCTTTCACTAAAGATCCCTCCTCAGTATACTTTAAGAGAGTGGGTGGTTCTCTGCCATAAAGTGCCTTGAATGGAGTCATACCAATGGCACTACTGTAAGTAGTATTGAACCAATACTCCGCCCAACTCAACCACTTAGGCCACTCCTTAAGATGATCACTCACAAAGCATCTTAAATAAGTCTCCAAACATCTGTTTACTACCTCCGTTTGCCCATTCGTCTGTGGGTGATAAGCAGAACTCATATGTAGAGTGGTACCTGATTGTTTGAACATTTCTTGACAGAAAATAATCATAAAACGTCTGTCCCTATCTGACACAATTACCCTGGGGAATCTGTGAAATCTCACTACTACTTTAATAAAAATGGCAGCCAACTGTTTTGCAGAATAGGGATGTTTGAGGGCTAAGAAGTGACTGAATTTTGTCAACCTATCTACAATGAAAAAAATAATGTCTACACCCAATGCCTTAGGCAATCCACTTATGAAGTCCATAGAAATTTCTTCCCATACCTGAGTAGGGATAGGTAAAGGCTGAAGGAGAACAACAGGTTTCAGGGCTGAATACTTGTTTTTCTGACACACATCACAACTCATGATGAATTGCTTTACATCAGAATTCATACCTTTCCAATAGACAACATTGGCTAACCTCTTATAAGTTTTGAAATATCCTGAATGCCCTCCTATTGGGGTTGAATGGAACTCACTGATTAATTTCTGTATATGTGGTCCTTCTGCAGGTAGTACTAATCTATTTTCATAGAGGAGCCTCGACCCTATCAACTTGAAAGGAGGATAGCTATCCGGTTGCAACAACAAATCTTGTATAAGCCCTCTTTAGCTTAGGATCTTGGTGAACCATATCTTCTAATTGATTCAGCTCTTCATGATACCCCATACTCAAGGCCCTAAACTCATTTTCAGCCCTTCTTGACAAAGCATCTGCTGCTCGGATTTCTACTCCAGGTTTGTAGATTATATCAAACTTGAATCACAAAAACTTAGTAACCCATTTATGCTGCTCTTCCCCTAATAACCTCTGGTTAGTCAAAAAGTGCAAACTCTTTTGGTTTGTTCGTATGGTGAAGTGTCTTCCCATTAAGTAGTGTCTCCATTTCTGCACTGCCCACACAATAGCCATCAATTCTCTTTCATAGACTGGTTTCAGTTGATTTCTAGTTGATAATCCTTGGCTTAAGTAAGCCACTGGTTTGCCTTCCTGCATCAGCACTACTCCCATGCCCACACCCGATGCATCTGTCTCAACTACAAAAGATTTGGAGAAATCTGGTAATGACAGAACAGGTGTAGTAGTTAACATTTGCTTGGGTGCTTCAAATGCCTTCTGTGCTAAGTCATCCCACTGAAACTTATCCTTACATAACAGATTTGTGAGTGGCTTTGCTATACTCCCATACCCGTTGACAAATCTCCTGTAGTAGCCTAATAATCCCAAAAATCCCCTTAATGCCTTAACATCCCTTGGGACAGGCCAATTGACAATTGCTGCAATTTTGTTAGGGTCTACGGATGCCCCTTCTGCTAATATATAGTGTCCCAAATACTCCAATCTATACTGCCCAAAATTGCACTTCTTCATGTTAGCTACTAACTGATTATCAATCAGTATTTGGAGCACTATTCGGAGGTGATTCAAATGATCTTTTAGACTGCCACTATATACCAGTATATCATCAAAGAAAACTAAAATGAATTTTCTAAGCTAAGGTTTGAATAACTCATGCATAAGAGATTGAAAAGTTGCAGGAGCATTCATGAGTTCGAAGGGCATTACCCTGAATTCATAGTGCCCTTCATGAGTTCGGAATGTTGTCTTGGCTATGTCTTCCTCCTTCACTCTAATTTGATGGTATCCCGACTTTAAGTCAATCATAGAAAAAATCTTGGATCCTCCCAATTCATCAAAAATCTCATCAATACAGGGGATTGGATACTTATCAGGTATTGTTAACTTGTTCAAAGCTCTATAATCTACACATAACCTCCATCCACCATCCTTCTTCTTTACTAACAAAACTGGACTAGAATAAGGACTATTGCTCGGTCTTATAATCCCAGATTCTAACATATCCCTCACTAATTTCTCAATTTCATTCTTCTGATAGTATGGATACCTGTAGGATCTGACATTGGGTAGTTTGGACCCAGGCTCCAGCTGAATAACATGGTCAGTGGCCCTGTTAGGTGGTAGCTTTGTGACAGGGTCAAAGACACTCCGGAACTCCTGCAGTACCTTCTTAACTTCTTCCCCGACTGCAGAATCTGAATGGCATTGACTCTGTAGCATGTCCAACTTTGTCATCTCCCCTTCGACTCCCATTACTTCATTCAACCCTTCCTGCCCTCCATACTCCAGAAGGAACCCCTCTGTCACATGTTGTAGGAGCTTGATAGCGGTTTTGAGTGATGTTACAATAGCTTTCGACACAATCTCTCCATAGAGTTTGATCTTCTATCCACCATAACTAAACTTCATAACCTGCTTTTTTCAGTTGAGCAGAATGTCCCCTAATGTCTCCAGCCATGCAACTCCAAGAATAACATCAACACTCTGCATTTCAAAAGGACAAAAATCTTGCTTCACCATCATACCTTGTATCTTGAGCTCTAACCCCTTGCAAATTTCCACACTCTGCACCCGACAGTCATTACCCAATCTGACCCTGAAAGGACTCGTGGGACTCACTTCCATCTTCATGTCTTCTACTAACCTTCTTCTGATGAAGTTATGCAATGCTCCGCTATCCACCAAAATTATTACCTCTGTTTCAGAAATGGTCCCTCTGAGCTTTAGGGTTTGTGGACTTATTATTCCCTTAAAAGAGGTAACCGATAACTCCAACTCAGATAAAGGCTAGGTAGCATCCTCGGTCGCATACGGTTGAAAACATAACACCTGATTAACTAGCTCATCCTCTTCTTCCTGTAACTCCGCTGGCTGTTCTTCATCAGCTAAGAGTATGTGGAATTGTTTCTCCCCACACACATGCCCTAGCGTGTACTTCGCACCACATCTATAGCAAAGACCTTGCTGCCTCTTGCGTTGTAGCTCCTCCGCAGTTAAACGTTTGAAGGAGAAAGAGTGTTCTCTTCGAAAGACCCTTCGTCCCTCGCTACTTGAACCAGTCCCCCACTTATCCGATGATCTGCCTTGTACTGGAACAGATATGGTGATGGCTTCCCCTCTTCGGTGAACTTGCGATTAGGGATCCAAGGAGTGACTATCGGATTAGGGCTAGCTGATGGAGCTCCCTTCACGCCCCAACTGTGAGAACCCGACGCTCCCGACCCTCCAAAAATCTTCGGGTTTTTGTTGCTTCTAGAAGACTGTTCTAACAAGGCCCAGTTTTGGCCTTCCATCATCTGGGCCAGCTCCATCAGTTGGACTAGTGAATCGAGTTGGGCCATCAAAATCTCAGCTCTTATATCCTCCTTCAAGCCATTCATGTACGCCGTCATTTCCACCTCCACCGAAACCTCCCTCAACATCGACGTTATAACTTCAAACCTCTTATTGTAGTCGGCCACCGTCCCTGTCTGTTGAATCTTCAACAACTCTGCTAATGGGTTTTCCACCTTTGTACTGCCAAACTTTCTGACCACCGCTCTCTTAAACGTCTCCCACTCAACTACTGGCAACCAATTTTGTCTCCACTGATACCAACTTAGGGCGTTTCCTTCCATGCAAACTATTGCTGCTGTAACCACCAATCTGGAGATATTCCATTCAGCTCAAAGTATCACTCAACTCGAAAAACCCAGCCAAACGGATCCTCTCCGTAGAAAGAGAAATTTCAAGTCTCCGATGGCTCTTATCCACTCGTATCGGTTCAGTTTGAACCGATGTCTTACCCTCGAATGTTTGTTCAGAAATTTCTTCTACTTCCCTGGTGACTTCCTTAGCCTTCCCCTTATTTTCTGTTCTTCTTAAAATTTCGAAGATGGATGAGATGTCTCCTTCCACCTTATCAAACTTCGCCTCAACCCCGGCAATATCCTCAACATTTATGTTTTTACATTATCGATTCTAGCTTCCATCCTCGTAGATACCATTCCCAATCACAACCTCGCTTTGATACCAATTTGTTGGAAACCACCTGCTCTAACAGTGAACTAACTTGAATAACAGAGACCTGCACTTCCAACAAACACACATACAGCAATAGAATAGGGACAAAAATGGAATCGAGATGAAAGGGGTGCTGAAAATTATTATTCTCTAGCTAGACTTAGAGAGCTGGTTAAATCTCCATACATTCATCAATCAAGCTATCATAACCGAATGCCAATCTTTTTTCCTCTAACAACCTTATATTTCCTCCTTCTAACTAACTCCCACATGACTCATCTCTCCCTCTCATTCCCCACTTTACCCTCATAACCCCTCACTTATTGCCTGCATTACCACATTTCGTATTCCCCCTCTATTTACTATATTTCTGCTGGAACCTAGTCTCAACAACATTAAAGGAAGATAGCTTTTAATAAAGTTACATTTAATGTCTTTTATGGATAAGAGACAAAAGCAATAAAAAACAAAAGAAGAAAGTGTAATAAGAAGGAGTATCGTGAAAAATAAAAAATAAAAAGTAAAGAACGTTTTTCATGGTTCTTCCGAAGCTCCATCATCTTCTTCCAAGCTTCATCTTCTTCCTCTCCTCTCACGTTGCTCTCCATAGAACAAAGGTAAGAGCTAGCACTCTCTTCTTTATTCTAACTATTTCCGAATCAAAGAGTTTGATTCAGTTAGATTCTCTGATCTCTACGTAGAAACCGTTAGAGACGGTTTCCTTTGGTCGTTGTGGTTTGAGAATTATGGTATTTCCTTGTATAGGCATATAGATCCTGGACTTCAGGAAAGTCCCAGAATAATTTTTTCCACACCGCATGTATATGATACACGCACCGAGATTTTCCTACACTTTACATATGTTCAATTACTATAACGAAACATGGTTCCTCTCTTGCAAACCATTACATATTGATTTCCAACTAATCTAACTTCTCAGTAGAATTTAGAATAACCTGTAATTTTTCACACAAGTGTTTTTTTTTATATGGAAGTTCCTAAATCAAATGCTGAACCCTATTTTCGGAGCCCAACATTCGGAGTCATAAAATGGGAGCTTCATTACCCCATATTTTTAGAGTCCAACTCTTGCTCTGATACCAGGTCACGTGCTCAACATCCGAACACGCATCCCACAAGGGTGGCATGCCCACACCAATCAGTCACCATAATCAAACTCATTGTTTCAACTTCAGAGCAAATTTTGGAAATCTTCAAACCAGAATTACAAATTGACTTCTTCAGAAAATTTATAGCTCTGTGTCTCTAGGTTATTTAGAATTAAGAATCATCTCATTCAGAGCTCTACAAACCAAGATATGATTAAAATACCGAAGGATGTTCAGTAAAATCACCGATTTATTCTCTTCCAACCGATACCCTTACTTTGATTCAATTAATCTTTTTCAAATCAATGCCAAAAGCTATAAATTTATATGGAGCAATGGAGAAATGTGTTAGAATCTGTTGATTTAAAAATCAGGCCATTTGAAGGTCGGATGACAAGGTTATGGCCAAAAGAGTCAAATATGTTTAGAGCTGGAAAACCCTTCGGGTGCGCTCGCAAGGAACAAAAGTGCAATCGCAAGGATGGTGGTGCACTCGCAAGGAAGTCAGGTGTGATCACAAGGATGGTTGTGCGCTCGCAAGGAAGGTAGGTGCAATCACAAGGATGGTGCGATCGCAAGGAAATCAAGGTGCGATCGCGACCGAAGCTGTCCTGTATATATATACATATCCTATGCGACATCACCAACTTCAAACGATCATAACTTTCAACTCCGATATCCAAAAATCGCGTAATATATACTGTTGGAAATCTAAGAAGACAAACTACAACTTTCATGAAGACAACTTTGTCTAGTTCAGCGTAGATTAATCCAAAATGTCTCCTGAATTTAGAACACACATTTTCCTCCTATGAAAAACTTGAAAAAAAGCAATGTACAAACTTGAAAGGTCATGAGCCCAGAACGCACTCATATTTCATTAACATCAAAATATAAGAGTTTACAAAGCTTTAGGTACATATCAACATCTACATCAATGACTTAACACAAAATACAAAATACATTAGATGATCATGCTTGATATGCTGCTAAAGCTACTCAAAAGTGATCGAACTAATTTAGTACAAAAGTTAACTATCTTGGAGTTTCTGATGCCTTCAAGGTTCAACACTCGTCTTGTTCTGTACCTGAAGAGTGAAAAACATGGGTTGAGCTACAAAGCTCAGGGACTAATATATTTATAGCCATCGGTAATTAATCACAAATTCAAGCATATGTATATATAGGTATAATCTAGCAATTCGATCAATTCAACAATTCTAGTTCAAAGTCTCAAAGTTAAACATGTTATCACATAAGCATCTCATATAATTACTCAACCATTCATGCATAACACTCAATCATTTATCATGCTGAACAAAATAAATGCAATGCACAAACAAATGGCTCGAGGGTTCCATGGAACGAAATGGAGAAACTGAAGTTTACACCATGAACGAAATGAGTCCATTTTTCAGATCTCATGTTCCATAAGCGGGCAGCTGGGAGAAAGCTCTTGTCAACATGCATGTGACGAACGAAATGGTTCCACTCTTGCCCAAACAAAAGCACATTTTCATGCTCAATTCATTTTATCGTATGCTCATACTTTCATGCCTTTTCTTCTTTTCATTTATATAAAATGTTATAACCTCTTTGTAGGTATAATATAATCACAAATCATCATGTATTATCAAATCTTCACAACAATTCAAAAATCAAGAAATTTGCATATACACACACATAGGCAAGAATTTGCCTAATCACACAATAATAATAAATACATTACCCACCTAATTTCGCTTGAAAATCTAAGCTCAATTATGCCCTTCCTCTTACTCTTGGATAGGGTTTTCTTGATTTCCTAACATAACCAAAATTCTCATTCAATTCAAATTCAAATAGAAATCCCCTAAAACTTCAATAATCACAAAAAAACAAAATGTGCTTAGGTTTAACTTACCCATAGTTCATCTAAGCTAGTAAAACCAAACCCTAATTCCAAAACCCACGAAAATCACAAATCTCATATTCTTCCAACACAAACACATTCTGTTACCCCCAGAATTTTTTTTATGATTTAAGCATGATTAGTTTAATTAAATGAATTATGTTAGTATTAAATAAGTTGTTAGTAAGCAGGTAAGATGACATTAATGAGTATGAATATTAGGAACTATGAATTTAATGTAATAACATGAATTAAATGAGTTAGGTGTAAGAATAAATGAATTTAATGTGTTAGATGAGTTTAATGAGTTAATTGGGCTTTGGGTCCAAATGAAATGAAATGAAAAAAAAAGAAATGAATTGAAATGGGCTTGAGTAATGTAGTTAATGTGTGATAAATTGGTAAGGCTCATTAAGGGTAAAAAGGGTAAGACACTTAAGGAGGAAGGAACCAAGGCCATTCATTAATGGCATTTTGGACTTTTAGCATTGTAAGTGGTTAAAAAGAGAAAGAAAGAAGTTGTCCCTTGCATTTGGAGAGAGGGTTTCGAAAAAGTGAGAGAGAAAGAGAGAAGGAAGATTTCGTGAGCCTAGGAGAAAAGAAGAAGAAAAGGAGAAGAGTGGGTGCTAGGGTTGAGATTTTCAAGAGTTTAAGAGCTTGTTTGGAGGTACTCCAAGAGGGAAAAAGATAGAGGAAGGCTAGGGCTTCATCTTGACTCAAGAAACTCAAAGTTTGGTTGAAGATAAAAAGGTGAGTCATTTGTTTAGGTGTTGGTTTTGTTTGGGTTATGATGTAGAAAGCTTATAAATGAAGTGGGTATTGTGATTCTAGAGTAAATTTCATGCAAGAGTTCATATGAGTTTGCAATTTATGTTGTGTTGAAGTTGGGTTTTTGGTTTTAATGAAGTTGGCCAAGAGAGAGAAGAGGAGAAAGAGGAAGAGCATTCATTAGCAAGGGTTTAGCAAGTTTCCAAGGTGGGTTTCTCATTTATCTTTATATATATGAGCGATTAATGCAAATGGGTTGATGACATTAATGATTGCTTTACAATGTGTCAAGTGTGTATTAAATGTGGTTATTAATGAATGTTTGTTGCTTGTAGGTGAGTATTAATGATTGTTGTAAATGCTTGTTGTAGTTGTTGGTTATATGATATTTATTATGAGTCATGAATGAATGATGATGGTAAATGTTATTATATTAAAGATGGTTGAGTTAGTTTGAAATGCTAACTAAATGAACATGATGAAGAGAATGAATTATGCATGAAATGCACAATATGAATTATGCATGAAAAAGCAGAATTTTAAAGAAACAGTGATTTGGACAAAACAGTCCAACTTTATTGTTATGCATGAATTATGTGTTGTATGGGTAAGGTAATGTCCCAAGAACCGTCACGTGCACGTCGACAAATGAAAAGGCTTCGCCCGCCTGCCCGATTGTGGCATAGGATGATCCAATTATTGGACTCCTCAAGAATTTGCCCACATAAGGTCATTTGATGAAATTATGTGGTTGCCAAGATTATGGACTTACCGAGCCATTGGTGTGTCTTATATGTTTACATGAAATTGTAAGATGTATGAATGTTTGAAGCCATGAGAAATTGTGTTATGGATTGATGAAATTGTGTAAAGCATGTGTTGTAAATTCTCTTGAATGAATGTTAAATGAATGGATAATTAAAGAAAATGCTTATTTATATAAATATAAATGTGTTACCTACGGAGCGTTAGCTCACCCCCCACTCATTTCAGGAAATGAGCAGGATCCCGATGAACGAGCTTAAAGGCATTTTACTCCAAGGAACTTCTTTTGATTTTGTATTGAAATGATTTTTGTCCACGATGCTTTAGTTGCATTTTGAGTAAAACAATGTATTTTGAAGTTTCATGTAATTGGGCTTAAAATGCCCACTAAAGCATTGTATGAAATATGACATGATTTGATGAA
>JANZLH020361529.1:0-13466 GCA_026770325.2 Erythroxylum fimbriatum
AAAACACTCTTCTAAAGTAAGAAAAGATGAAACCCTAAGTTTGTTCTTCTTTTTCTCTTCTTCTTCTCACAACCGAAACTCACTCTCCTCTTATTCTTCTAATTTTCGTTCCTCCCTTCTCCTGACACACACAAGCCTTCTTTTGTTCTTTTAATGAAGCCAAAAGACCAAACTACCCCTCCTTATAAGCCTTACAACTTAACAACTTAAGTGATCTTCCCATTTTGCCCCTCATTTTATCTTTAAAACTGACATCTTAACTCCTTATTTTGATTAGATAAATGAAGCAATTTGATAACACTTCCTTCTAGAGAAATGTTCCTCTATGTCTTATGTTTCTAATGACACAAAAAACACCCAATTTGGTTCAGAAATGAAGAAGTTACGGCCAAAACACTTTCAGATTAAAACTAAACCAAGACTAAACACTACACTTAACTTCACTCTAAAAATTTAACATCTTAGGGACTGAATTGGAATTCGATGATTTTAGATAACTTGTATCCCCATGTCTCTAGTTTAATTAGGGACAAGAATCACCTCATTTGGATCTCTACAGATTGAGATATTACCAAAAAACTGAAGCATGTTCAGACTTTTTCAACTGATCCTCTCACTTTGATCTAATCAATCTTTTCAATTTAATCTCAAAATCCATAAATATTCTTGGATAGGTAGAGAAATGTCTTAGGAATCTAACGCTTCAAGAATTAGATCTATCGGAGGTCGGACGAAAAAGTTATAAGCAAAGGAGTGGAGAGAGGTCGGGTCAGGGAAACATGACTACTAATGCGTGTAAAAATTACATGCATTAGTCGACTAGCCAAAGGCTATTAGTCGACTAAGTTGACTACAGTGACTGACCTGGAAAACTCTGTTCTTTTTCTTCCGACAACCCAACTTCCACAACTCATAACTTCTGTTACAGAACTCCAAAATTTGCACATTTGGTTCTACAACTTTCATGAAGAACTTAAAAACCAAAACAGCCTCTAAGGGAGTCAAAAACATCCTCCCAAAAATAACAGAACTTCTAAAAGTTATAATTCTCTACTCCATTGCCCAAAAATGTCATACTTTATATCAATAGAAAGATAAAAACATAACCTAAAACTTTCATGAAGACCCTAACAACAAATTCTACCTCCATGAGGGTCAAAAACCCAAGAAAAACTTATGTCCCGAAATTTCCTATTTTGACAACACTTGCACTCAACTTCAACAACTCACATAATCCAACTACTACATCCAAAAATAGCACATTATACATCGTTGGAAAGCTATAAACTTTCTCTATAACTTTCAAGAAGGCTACTTGATCCAATTTAGCCTATATCAGTTCAGAATTTGCCTCAAACCAGAACACACAAAAACTACCCTTATGGAGATTTGCAAAAACATGCAAAGTAACTTTTGGAACAAGCATTAACAAACATAAATGAAAACTAAATATCTTTTATTAACATCATAATATGAGTTCTTATAAAGCTTTAGTGGGCATTTTTAGCTCCAATACATCAAAGTCTCAAAAATTCAAATTACAAAGAAAACCACATGAATAGTAATTGTACTAGCTCACTTCCTCAATTATAAAGATGTCACCCACAACACATACATACACAAAACACCCATTTCATGCATTAACCTCAAAATATTATTGTAATTGCTCCAATTAATATTGCCCAAACAAAATATTAAACACAACTTACTTGATTTAGCTACCAAATCCTCAACTCTTTCCTACTATTCACTCCCTAAATTTTTAGACTTCAAAGTTTCAAAAACAAAAACAACATTTCAACTTCTTATTCTGGTCATTTCCACTCCATTTCTACCAACTTATTCATCATAAATTTCATAGTACCCTTAACATGGAAGTTTAACTCAAGCTCTCATAATCATCAAAAACCAAAATTAATATCCACTCTTCGTCAACTTACTACATTCACTACTCGAATCTTGTATATCATTTCAAATTCAAGAATTCCTTTTCTTTGCATATGAATAAATCACCACCAATTCCTCATTTAATTTCATTTAATAAATCACCACCATTTCTAAGAAAAGTTCGGGGTCCAACAATTCTCCCCCCTTAAAAGAATTTCGTCCTCGAAATTCTCACCTGAATAATCAAAACAAATGAAGGTGATGTTGTCTTATGTTTTCCTTCATCTCCCCAGTAACTTATTCTCTCAATTAATTTCTTCCAAATGACCCTAATCAATAAACTCACTTGGTCTTTCAGTCACTTATTTAACCATTCCCTATCTTAACTAATTCCTCAATATACTTCGAATCATTCACAATTTTCACTTCTTGCAATGGTAACACCTATATCAGATCATATTGGTATTTCTTAGAATATGTCACATATAGCGCATTATGGATTTGTGACATCTTTGATAGTAGTATTAACTCACAAAACAATGGTGCAATTCTTAACAACTTTATATGGACCAATACCATTCAACTTAACCTTTTGAATTTCTATATAAGTCTTTATCATTCGTCTCATCCTTCAAATATCCCTTATTGCATCTTACATATGTATATTCAAAATCGGTTCAAAATTATAGAAGTATAATCATCATGAGATTTTGATCTCAATTCCACTAACACATTCCTATAGTCAATCATAACTCTTGTCACCTTAACCAAACAACCACTTTGTTTCTAATTTCATCTTCTTAAGATCAAGCTTCTAGTTTTATTCTTGTACACTTTAATTTCATCATTTCTACTTGTCTCCCTATTTTCTTCAAATAATCCATGATAATAAATTCACACATCTTATCACATTCAAGGATATACAACCTAGTACACTATTGGTGTCATATTCAATTCCACCCATACAAATGCATTAACTCATGATCTATCATATTTTAACCATGTACTCCTATTTCTAATACCTCATAACTTTCAAGTTTCTCAATTTCTGAAAAGACATCAATCTTCTCACTAATTCTATAGTTCAAACTCTTACTAACTGCCCATGCATGTGACTTATCCACATGCGACTCTGTATGTAACTTGACATGTATTTCAAAATGCCCATGTAAGATCTCAATTATGGTGCTCTAATACCAATCATGTTGGGTCCTGCTTCCGAAACCCAACCACTTATCAAAAACGAATCATACCTTTTTCTTGCTTTGATACCACCTATGTTGGGTCTCGTTTCCGAAACCCAACCTCTTAACAAACTACCATTATACTTGAGCATGGTTCCCTGAAATCTTTTTTTTTTCTCTGATACCAAACATGTGGGACCCCGAACCCAAAAAACGAAAAACGGAAACGTATCGAAAACAGAAAGCGTACGGAAGCCAAAAGAAATCGAATTCTTAATAAAAGCCCAAAGCGAAACGAATAACAAAAAAAAGCGAAGGAATCGAAAGAACGAATCACGGAAGATCGGATCCTAAACCCGAAAGTGGGCCAAAACAAAAATGCGAAACACAAATCGAATCGGAAGTCATAAAGCGGAAACAAAAATAAAAGCGGAAACGAAGGAATGGATTGACAAAAATCTCGGAAAATCAAAGAAAGCGAAGGAAGTCAAAGTCCGACATCCGAAAACGCATACTTTAGAAAAATTAGCGCGTTGGAAACCCTACAACACACTCGGTCTTAAACTAATCCAAATCGGTATAAATTTTTTTTTTCATCTTATTCATATTTATTCAATCTCATACAAAACAACTCAATTTCCCATTTGGAATTCATCAATTCAAACCATAAACAAAAGCACTTCAATATTTCCAAAACCATCAACACAATCATTTCTATCATCAGACCTCCTGTCCGGAATCCTAGCATAAACAAACACAACAAATCATCATCATATACGTAGCACTTCAAATAATCCTCAATTAACAATCAAAATCATCGGACCTCTCGTTCGGAATCCAAACATAATCAATCCCATTCATAATCATATGCGATTTATATACAAAACCATAATTCACTTTTCTAATCTAAATACACATCCATAATTTATTTACATACTCCAAAAGAAATACATCACCAAACCAAAGTGGCATTTTCAAGCCACGAATACATCATCAATCATAAACTAAATACAAAGATGCAAAAATCTCCAAAATACACAACATAAGCCTAAGCCCTCATTTTTACAATAATCCAATTAATCAAAAATACCATCACAAACATGATGGACGAACGTCTTGTCTTGTCTTTCATCCGATCTTTATCATGATGACCTGGAGATTGGGATGAAAGGGGGTGAGCTTTACAGCTCGTGGATAACATGTTTATAAATCGAAAAATAAGCAAAAATCATTTTTAAAAAACTTTTGCCATTTTATAAAAATTTCACAGTAGAAAATTCATCAAATGCTTATTTTTCAAAAATTTTCAATTTATCAAAGAATTCATGAACAATTTAAGAACATGAATGCATCACATTTATTAACAGAAACAGAAACACATAACACATCAGAAATGGTTTGGGTCGGTCCAGGAAACAGAACGTACTACACAATCCCGTATAGCGGTCCTGTGTAGCCGTGAACAGAACGTACTACAGTTTTCCGCATAGCGGTCCTGTGTAGCCGTGAACTTATGGGAGTCCGTAACGGAGCTTCAATGCCACTAGCGGGCAGGCGGGCGAAGCTTAGACAAGTGCACTTGACCCTCTTATGGGACCTAACCAAACTCATATAACACATTTCACACTTGAAAAAAAACTCGGATTGCCCGAAGGCATATTTCGCAAACTTAATTTTCATTTCATGTCATATCATATTCAAGCATAATGTCACAAAATCACACCAATTCACATATCAAAATCTCCATCATTCAAGAACCCAAGAATGCAACAATTTTGCAATTTATCAAAGTCATAAGTCAAACAAATTCCCATTCATTCCAAAAACAATGAAATCATCAATTGAAAACATTTCTCAAATTATTCAAAAAAAATGCATTTTGCATTTACAGCAATTTATCTAATCATTCGAAAACAATGAATTTGCAATTATTTTATCTTCTTCTTAATTTTTCGAAAACATAAACAATAAATTTTCTAATCATTTCTCTTCTTGATTTTTCAAAAACTTATAATTAGCTTATAATTTAAATAATAAACATGGTACCCACCTCATATCCATGCTTGAAACTTGTCCAAAGCTTCAATTTCTCCAAAGCCTCACTTAATTCCCTAATTCATGACAAAAATCCTAATTAATAACTATCCAAAATTGAACAATTTATACCATGTAATCACCAAATTCATTTTAGAAATCTCAAACTCATCATATTCTTAAGCTATCTAAACCAACATCTCATTAAAATTTCAAAGCTCAAAATCTTCTCTTACCTTAATCTTCTTCAAAATTCGGATTTTCTTGGCTCATGTTGGAGCTCTCATCTTTTTCCCTCTTGGATCTACTTAAAAATCCTTCTTAAAATCTACCAAAACCGAAACCTAGCTTCACTTTTCTTCTTCTCCTTTCTTTCCACCGAAACCACTTTTCTCCTTTCTCTCTTCTTTCTTTTCTTTTCTTTGTTATTTTCGTGCATTACTTCCTTCTTAAACGACAGCCCTCACTTAAATGATTGCAAAAAGACCTATTTGCCCTTCCTTAAAAGCCTTATATCTTCCTAACTTAAGTAACCTTCCAATTTTGCCCTTATGCCTTCTAACACTTTAATTTCTAAACTTTAATACAATTTGATCAAATCCACCCATGCCATAGGACCATACTCAATTTAACATGTTAATTTCTCTCATTAACATGCTAATTAAGTCCTCAAAATCATAAAATATAACAAAGTTCCAAATAACATTAAATCATGATTAGCTTAGGACATGTTTCACACCATCAAATTGAAGGAATTTGCTAACACTTCCTTCTAGAGAAATGTTCCTCATTGCATTACGATTCAATCGACACCAACAACGCTCAATTCGGTTCAGAACTGAAGAAGTTATGGCCAAAATACTTTCAGACCAAAACTAAACCAAGACTAAACATTACACCTAATTTCACTTCAGAAATTGAACATCTTAGGAGCTAAATTGAAATTAAATTCCTTCATATGACTTGTAGCCCCATGTCTCTATTTTATTTTGCAACAAAAATCAGTCCAATTGGATCTCTACACATCAAGAATTTATCAAAATATTGAACCATGTTCAGAAAATTATCCAACTTATACTCTTATAATTGATCCTCTCACTTTGATTCAATAAATCTTTTTCAAATCAATCTCAAAAATCATAAATGTGGTATGGAGGGATAGAGGAATGTCTTAGGAATCCAACACTTTAAAAATCGAATCAATCGGATGTCGGACAGAAAATTTATAAGCAAAAGAATGGAAGAAATGCAAATTAAAAAAAATCAGACCTGAAATCAGCAGCCGGCTCGCAATTGTGAGTCACCGAACAAAAGGGCCAGCTCGCGATCGCGAGCCATCTGCCTCCAATTTTTATTTTTCTTTTAAAACATAGAATTTTCAAAAATTCATAACTTTTCACTCAAAACTCCAAAAATTACAAACTTAGTATCAATAGAAAGATCAAAGGAAGCTCTACAACTTCCACGAAGGACTTAAAAACCAAAACAGCCTCCAAAAGGGTCAAAAACCCACTCAAAGTGACTGCCCAAAATCATGGCACCCTAAATAATCACATAACTTCTAAAATTTTTATCTTTCAACTCCAAGGTCCAAACAGGTCATTTTTATATCAATGAAAAGATCAAAATGCAACCTACAACATTCATGAAGGATAGAAAAATCAATTTGGCCTCTAAGGGAGTCAAAAACCCTTTCAAAGTTTCTGTCCACTAATACTCTTCCCAAACAGTAACTGAAACTTCTAAAAATCATAACTCCATTTTCCATGTTCCAAAATTTCCATACTTTACATCAATGGAAAGATCAAAACATAATTTAAAACTTTCATGAAACACTTAAAGGCAATTTCAACCTCTAACTAGGTCAATTTTTCAATTAAAGTTTTTGCCAGAATATGTGTCATCCTAAAACGACATCCAAACTTCAAACATTCACATCTTTTAATTCCACGTCTAAAAATTGCATACTTTATAGCGTTGGAAAGATTGAAAGGCAAGCTACAACTTTCCTGTAGACCACTTACTCTAATTCAGACCACATCAGTACAGCGATTGGCCTCAAAGCAATACACACAAACTTACCATATGAGCATTTTTCAAAAACAAAGCAAAATAACCTTATCTTCGGAAGATCATAACTTTCAATCCCGATATTAAAAACTGTCATATTTCATGGCGATAGAAAGCTCTTAACAGAAGCTACAATTTTCACGAAGATTATTTTATCAAATTTTGCCTAAATCAAGCCAGAAAATTTCCAAAATTTCATATCAAAGTTGCCACTTTTTGCTACTATTCATCCTCAAAATTTCAGATTTTCAATTCTCTAAAATTTAACACTTTCACTAATCATTTCTTACTTTTCAATACCATTCAAAACAATTTATTCACTACAATTTCATTTAATAAATCAAATCTCCAAGAAAAAGTTCGGGGTCCAACAGATGTAATACATTATTATTATGCAATGATGTGATTAATATGTTATGTGTAATGACGTGATGCATGAATTGAGTGAACCATCGATGATGGGTACCTCATTGAGTTCGCAAAACTCACCAAAATTGCAACGTTGTCTTTTCAGGACCGAGAGACGACTTTAGCTACTGAAGAGGCTCTGCTAGCTGTGTAAATTGTGATTGGCAAGAGAAGTCATGGCTCAAAGGTTGGTCAGCTGGGATTTTTGGACAGAATAGTTAGGCTGTATTTATTAGATCTATTATGCACTAACATTATGATGCAGATTGTTGTTCGGATGAGGGGCCACATTCTTTTCATTACAGCACCTTTCCTCACGGATGGACATGGGACACAACAGGTTATCCATATGCAATTCAGGTAACATGGAGCTTTGATAGGCACTAGTTTTGCACAGAAAAATTATTGCATATGGAAGCTTCTGCTAGAATGACTGAGATTATGAAGACATTAGCAGGTTTTTGATGATGTCTTGATCCTTTACTTGATTGGACTGTGGTTTGGTTCATGTATGTCTGGGCATATGCTGCCATGTTGCGGGTTTGTTTTGGTTACTTCTAATTGTGCACATATTTTGGAAGGCTATTGTTTACTAGTATCATGCAGGACTTAGGAGGAGAGATCGATGGTGGGCAATAGGTTGTACGCCGTTATGTATATTTTAATAATATATTACTAGCTTAGCCGAATGTCTCTCCCTTTCTTTCCTTTTGAAATTTCGAAACCTTCTTTCTTTTATGTATTTTCGGTGGTTCTAGAAAAATATAACCTAAGACACAACCCTTTCTCACTTAACCCTAAGCTAAAAATGACATAGCTTCATATGCCTCCTTCCCTTTCAATTTTCGTAAGTCTTCTCTTTTAGCCTTAGGAAACTTCTTCTTTTTTTAACCTTTTTAAATTCCTTTTAAAAAAAATCCTAAGCCTAAGCTTCCTTTACAAGCTTCCTAACTCCAATGGACCCAAGCCCAATTCCTTCCTTTCTTTTTCATTTAATCCTCCTTAAAAACCCTAGCCCACTTGATTGCTTTCCCCATCATTTAAATGACATTCCAAAGGGCTAAAAGCCCACTTGTTTCATTTCTTCTTCATCTCATGGCATTAAAAGACTACAAGGCTCAATTCTTTTTCATCCCATAGTATAAAAATTACAAGGCCCATCTTTATAAACCTTAAGCCTTAAAACATTTCTAATATTCCTAAATAGCCCTTATACCAACTTATTCTATTTAAATTCTAATAACTCATAAAACTCTCAATTCATATAATTCTTTTTAATACTAACAATATATCACAAATAATAATTTTATCAACAAATCTAAGTTCACTAAATCCCTTCATTTAATAATCATAACTTAAGCAATAAAATCCTCAATGTATTCCAACCAAAATTAAAAATATCAAATTAAACCTTAAAATAAAATTAGACAACTTATTTACCAGAGAAGAGGAATCGAGGCCTAACACTAGGGACTAAAGTTCAAGTCATGTCCTTCATTAGTGAAGAATATTCTTTCTCACAAGCTACTTTCCGTTGTTTTGCATCTTTGCTTCTCATGACTTCTTCATAAATTTCAAGAGGCTTATTTTCTATGGTTTCAGCCATCAAGCATGCAAATTCAACCAAGTTTGAGTCGATGTAACTTTTATTAGGGATTCTTTGTCTTAGCTGCCTATCCCTTGTGAGTTGATAGTCTTGTAGGTTTCTTTGTACATCATCCGAAGTGGGTGTGGGATTTCTTCTTCACCCACACCTTCAGCCTCTTTTGCCCTTTGTTCATACTGTGTAGTGTCTTGTATAGGTTCCACATCTTCATGTTATGTAGTGCCACCTTCATCAGTTTTTGGTGGTACATGGAAAGGGGCTAATTGGTTCTATGAACCCAATTGCTCTTGAATTTCTCTTTGGAAATTTGAATTTGATGAACTCTTGTTCAGCTGAGAGAATTCATCTTCCTTGAAGACAACATCTCTGCTTATGATAGTTTTACAGCCTCCCTTTTGGAGTAGTAAGATCTTATATCCTTTAACTCCCTCTGGATAGCCTAGGAAAACTCCCTTAATTGCTCTAGGTTCCAATTTTCCTTCTTTTTGATGTGCATAGGTTGCACATCCAAAAGTCCTAAGGTGACTGAGTTTAGGTTTCTTACTATTCCGAATCTCTTATGGAGTCTTGTAATCATTAGCAGAGGTAGGGAGCCTATTAATTAGATAGGCTATTGTCCTAATTGCTTCTCCCCATAGGGAATGTGAGCAACCCGAAAAGAGAAGCATGCACGTTGTCTTTTCTAGGAGAGTCCTATTGAGTCTCTCAGCTACATGACAAACTCATTTATTCGTACATATTTTCATATTATTTGTATGAGTTTTTGTCACTAAAAAGTAGTCTTTATGGCTTTATTTGATTATTATTCGAATTATTGTGCCTTACATTTAATTTGTGTTTATATAGGCAAAAAATTGTAGTATTTTGGTTTAACTGTAATAAATTAATTTTTGGACAATTAATGCTACCTTATTTGTCATTTTGATTGTAGGGTATTTGGAGAAATTAGACACAAAAATGAGGTTAGCGTGGCAAATTAATAAACACAACAGCAAAGTGAGGCATGCCATGTATGTGTTAAAGGACCTAAAGAGAAATCGACAACATAAGTGGGAGACAAAGTGAAGAGAGCCAGCTACAAGAGAGGGTTGAAGGTATGAGTGGTGGACCAAGAGGAATAATATATAATGCAGTGGTAGGTGATTTGTGTGGAGGAGAAGGGAGCTGGTATTAAGTGGTTGATAAAAAAAATAGACAAAAGAGACAACTAGCAGGTGGGTTGCGTAAAGAGAAAAATAAAAGTTGAAGGTTGCATGTGCGTGGCTGTTGGGGAGTGAGGGGTCTATCACATAAATAAAAGAGGAGTAGGCTGAACGTTGTGGTGCTGTCTTGGTGTTGTCTTTGAAGTGCTTATGTTGTCCTATTGTGTGTTGGTTTTTTTAAGTAAAAGGGGAGCTGCCGAGTTGCTATCTTGAAGAGAAGGACGCGAGTCTTGGCTGGACGTTGTTCTTGGGAGATAAATCAAATGAAGTAGCTGGTGCGTGAAAGGCTATGTGGTGGTTTGTTTGATGAGTGGTTAGAAAAAAAAATAAAGAGAAGTTATGGGCGTTGGTTGTGTGAGCTATGTATACAACGTTGTGTGCTGTCACAAAAATAAAAAGAAAAGTTGAGGGGTGGTCTTATGAGCTGTTAGTGGAGAGGATGAGTGACTTAAAAACATAAAAAGAGAAAAATAGGGGAGTAACATTGCTGGCTGTCTTTGCAGTAAAGGTGTGTGATCCTTGTGTGTTGGTCTTGGAGAATGGTGTGAGTGTTGAGTGTGTAAGTTGGCTGAAAAAAATAAAAAGAAAGGCAGCTGGTGTTGTTGTGGTTGTGAGTAGTTAGGAGAAAAACGTTGAGTGCTGGGTGGTGTTTGTGACAGTGTGATTGTGTGCAGTTGGTGATATGCGTTGAATTTGGGAGTAAGTTAGAACAAAAATAATGCAGCAGGTGAGTCTTGGCTTGGATGAAGGTAAGTACTGATGAGCAAATGGTGTAAATGTGTGTGAAGTGTGATGCGTGAGTTGGCTGAAAACAACAAAAAAAAAAAAGAAAGAAAGAAGAAGGTGGTTGTTGAATAGGATTAGAGGGCTGCGTGGGTTGTTTGGCTGGTGGAAAAATAAAAAGAGAGGAGTTAACGTTGGGCTGTTGAGTAGGAAGGAGTTGTGTGATGAGTGATGTGCTGGTGGTGTGCGTTAGTTTTTAGAGTTGTCTTGGTGTAGAGTGTGTTGCATTGTCTTGAAAAGGCTAGAAAAAATAAGAAAAAGAGGGTGGCTGCGTAAGAGCTTGGAAAAAAAGAAAATAAAATAGAAGAGAAACAGGAGGTTGTGAGTGTGCTGGGCAGCTAGGAGAGGAGTGGTCTACATGATTTGCGTTGTCCTAGGAAGATGATAGCAAAATTAGAAGGAGTCTACATGAGAGGCAGCTGGCGTTGAAGGTCTCTTCGCAAGGCAACATCTGGACGCAAGTGGATCTAGAAGCTGGCGTTGTGCAAACGTTGTGAGCTATATGTGCGTGGCTTTTAGGAAATAGAAGAAGGAAAAACGCTGTTAGGGGATCTGATTCGTTATTGATCCTCGTCTCTTCCATAGATCCAAAACCTTCATTCTCAACTTCATGGCTGATCGTCGGAGCTTAACGTCGGCACCAGCTTCAATGAATTTTTGCGGCTAGTTCATCCTAATCCTTCGGTTCAATGGCAAAGGCAGGAGTTTGGCGTTTTTATACGGGAGTTTAACTACATTTATTTTCTGTCCATTTAATTATTTAGTAATTCATAGATCTTACCATTTAATTATTTAGAGTTGCGTTTTATGACTGGATTATTGTTTGGCTATTGATATTGTGTTGATTTCGGATTTAATTTCATTACTTTGTTTTGGGTCAAAACTTTGTATTGAGATTTTAGCGAAATTGGTAATTATTCAAGGTGGCTTGAATTATTTGGAACATTTTATCTGTTGCTAGCATTAATTCTATTTCTTAATTATTGCGCAAAATTCGAGCAGTGGCGTTAGTACCTTTAGTTCTATTTTACTAGTCTGGTGGCAGTTAGTAAATTGGGATTTTTGGAAAATATTTTTTGTAACAATTCGAGGTGGCTCGGTTGTTAGATTAAAAGCTCGATTTTAATTCTTGGATTAATTGTTTTAAACTCCCATATCTTTTTGAGTGATGATTGCCTGCGTTATTGAACTGGAGGATTGCGTTTTACATCGTTAATTAATTGTGTTTGTTTTCTTATTTAATTTACTTGTTATCATTTCAAATCACTCAATTAAATTTTAAAATACCAAAAACAAGTCCTTAGTGTTTATTAAATTTCGTTGCAACTTTAGCGGTAATTTTTCAAATCAAATCCCATTTTACAGTCTAGGTTGCATTTCATTTAGTCATTTAGGAATTAATTTCAACTTTTGGTTCCTCAAGAGAACAACCCGAGGTTGCGCTATACGCAATTCCTTGGTTAAAATTTTGAAGTAACCCCAAGGTGACAATCGGACGAAAAAGGTTATTTCAGTGCTTTACCAGGTCCATTTACGGAGGAGACGAGTACGAAGGAGAGAGGAAGTTGCCGATCTTGTTTTCTCGCTCCGGGGTCTGTATAGGTCACCGTTTACAGCTCCAACGTTGGAGGACTTATGACTGGTCGGCGTGGACTTTTCACTAGTTTTATTCTTGTCATTATCTAGATCCCAGGTCAGTAGTTTCTTATCTCTGTTAAGTTTCCAAAGTGCTGGTTTAGGTGTCCGGCGCCCAGGTAACCTCCTTGCTACTTCTTTGTTGTCATATGCATACATGTGTGGTTACACTATTTTGCTTGCTATTCTATTTTGCGTTAGATTTGTCTAAACTGAAATGGTTCTGGTTTTGGTTTCTTCTACTCAACCTGAGACCTCACTATGTTGCAATGGTTTCTGGTTTCTGGTTTCTTATACTAAACACGAGACCTTTTTGTGTGCTTAATCTGGCCACTTTCTGATGTCCCTGAACCGTCTTGTCTCGTTAAGTCCTGCATAGGAGAGTTTCCTTGCAACCACCCGACATGTTTTTGTTTGTCACCGCTGTGACTGGAGTAGCCTTTATGCCTTTTAGTTTTAGCTCGGGCCCTGTGTACATTTCTGGGTTCAGGGGAAGGGATGGGGACGCAGAGTTTTATGCTCGTGACTGTCCTGTAGGAAAATCCCGGGAGGTACATCACATGTACCAGGTGCAGAAAATAAAACTTTTTGTTACCGGGACTTCCCGAAACCCAGGATCCAGGTGTCGGTATGAAGACATCAACCTAAATAGCCAAA
>JANZLH020365117.1:0-13424 GCA_026770325.2 Erythroxylum fimbriatum
GGTCGGGAACTTCCACAGCTTCATTATTAAACCGGGTGATGAACTCCCGTAGACTCTCATCCCTTCCCTGAGTCAACAGCATCACCTCGAGAGCAGTCTTCTGTGGTCGTTTGCTTGTTGCTAACTGGTTGAGGAACAGCCGCTTAAAATCCTTGAAGCAGGTGATGCAGCTCGGGGATAGGCTATTGAACCATCGTCGAGCTCCTTCTTGAAAGGCAGTACAGAACGCCTTACATTGAATGGCATCTGGGACGCAATGTAGGTTCATCATCGACTGGAAGTGCTGCAGTATACTTTTCAGGCGTCAGTATTTTGGTACCGACCGGCGGAAGGCTATCCAGGATCTCTGGAGTGAGGGGGGAGCTGTATTGTACAGGCGCTCGGCCCGCGTAGGAATTCCGAACCAGATTGATCCGATCGTCTGCGACTTTTCCTAGGGCTTCCATAGGATGACGATCGGCCATCGCGCCTGGCTGCTGAGCGGAGGTTTGCTGTTGTCCCAGGCAAGACTGAAGAATTTTATGGATCACTAGCTCGGCCGCTTCCTCTATTTGCCATTGGGTGAGAAGAGTTTGTTGCGGTGCAGGAGGATTGGTATCCAGGGGATGCTGAGAGTGGAGATAGAAATTGGCTTCAACGTTATCCTCCAGGGCTACGCTCTGCTCTTCTTGATCTTGATTGTGAGGCTGTGGGCGATCATTCGGGTGTGAAGACTATGTATGAGAGCCGGGATATGCTGATGGGAGAGTATCAGGTAATGGCAAAGCCATCCGTTGCAGTACAAGTGTCGCGACGGCGGCAATATCAGGGTTGGCTGCTGCCGCCTGACTGATCTGTGTGGTTCTGGACGTGGTGCCCTGATGTCGGGCCCCACAGTGGGCGCCAAATGGTTCAGCCGGATTCTGCTACGGTTGGATGTCGTTGTTCTGATCCATGATCTACGCGACTTTGGCTATGGAATACCTGCAAAACAATAAAGATAGGCTGGGAGTTTACTTCCGGGAGGTCCCTCCGACGCTCAAGTCAGTCTCTTTTGTGTAGGTTTTGGCTGCTGAAAGTAGAGAAAAGTAGGGTTGAATTCTCATACTTGAATCATGGTAGAATAGTACCTTATATATGTGTGGATGCTAGGTTTACGTAGATCTTTGCGTTTGCATTGGAGTCTAACACTTAACGGGCCGAACGGGCTGTGGTCACACGGAGATGGGCCTGGGCCTAGCACAACCTGCCCAACCAATATTAGTCCTCTCACGCACAATCCATATTTTACACATTTGAGAAATAGATTGTTTATAGAAGCTAGATCGTCGACTCTAATCCAAGATGGTCATTGGCATTGCAATTGTATGGGATTCTCCACTGAATGAGCACCTTCCTTAACTGGGGGATACTCGGATGGCAGATATAGTATGCTAGACGCCAAATCCACAAGGACACTTCACAAATGAGTCTTGTCATAGAATTTTCAGGAATGACACAATGGAGGTTCCTTGGTATAATCTAATATGGAAAAAAACTATGAACCTCAAAGCTTCCATCACCACTTGGTTAGCAATAAAAAATACGCTTAGTACTAAATGTAGATGGTTTAGACCGACTAACACCTGTTGTGTCCTATGTCATAACGCAGATGAGGATAAAAATCACCTCTTCTTTGCTTATGAATATACCAAAACCATATGGAGTAGGATTCAATACATGGTGGATGCAGTTAACCATACTTATGAATGGGAGCATACATTGTACTTTTCTTCAGTATTGCTATCTTGCTCTACGCCAATAGGAATTCCTTCTACTGTGCTGTTTATAATTGTGATTAAGTCGGTAGTATATCAGTTAGTGGGAAAGGTGTCTTTCATTCCTTTGGAAGCTAAACATTTGGTGAAATGGAGAAGAGGGTTTACATGTCCTTGGCTTGGATATGGAATTAACATAACATAGCTTTGGTAGTTCATTTCCTTTTATATTCTTATCTTTGTTTCTTGCTTATTGTATGAAAAAGTAAAGAAAATGAGAAATGAAATAAAGTATTTCCTCATTAATTTTTTTCGTAGTAGTGCTTACCATTTCTAATTGAGATCTATGCTAGCAATTGTAGATCCTGTTAAAGGTAAAAAGAAAAAAGGCCATATTGTTAAATAACTAATAAAACCTTGATAGAGTTGAGGGTTCTATTAGTTGGTAAGTTGAATCTGACAGATCTTGAAAGCTTCTAGGATCTTTTTGAACATTGTTAAACATTAGAGTTTAACTTATATTTTAATGAAAACCTTAAGGTTTGAAAGGGGTTTTTTTTCCTTTTATTTATTATAAGGTTGTGATTTTTGTTTCACACTTTGCAACTTCTTGTGTTGTTATTTCACTTCCAAATTTCTTTATGCATTTTTAAGACTGTAATATCATGTAAGCATCATGCATAAAAGTAACACATTCTACTTCTTTGAGTAGATTTACATGGGACTAAACACAGTATCATGTTGTAGCCTTTGTAGGCCTAGAAACTTGCAAAAATTTAAAATACACTAACTCCTAACACTTGATGAGAAAATTGTACAAAAATTTAACAAGATAAAATTAAAAAATGATTTAAAATTAAGAAAATAAAAAACTAATAACTTAAAGAACTAAAAACATTAAAATATAAGGACATTAAAGATACATAATGTTGTGTTGCCTCCCAATAACTGCTTGTCATATGGTCAACCCCTTTCCTTTATTGTTAACCCAATAGACTACTATTGGTGGGGTATAAGTTTCCTTTAGATACACTTCTAACTTTATTCTTCTTCTTTTTCTTAATAGAATGATAAATTTCTGGGTATATTTCATATTCTTTTACGATATGTTTACTCGTGCTTTCTTCAACCTTAAAACAAATCTATCCCCTTTACATCATGTACTTTAGCCTCTTGAATAACACAAGATAAATGATAATTAATTGTACTAAAATGGATACACTTTTTTTAAATGTCAAAAAGCTTATATTAATTTCAAAAGGTCCAAAATTAAGTATAACCCCTTGGTTAGGGATCTACAATACTAGAGCAACACATTTAATCTATAACATCCTTAGGCCCATTACCTAGAGAGTAGACATATAATTGCAATAATTGTAAACTTAAGCTACATGGTTTATCAAAAAGTAAAATACAAGAGGCAACTTTTTCCACCTTTGGTACTTTATTCAGTCAAGATAAGCTAAGAGGGAACTTAGCTTCCTCGAAGCTCATCTACATGGCCTTCTAATTTTAGGTATGGAGTCAAAAGAAACACCACTGTAACCGATAAGTCTTTTAGCTCTTCAAACTAAGTTATTTATATACATTTTATAAATATTTATGTATTACTGATGCTTTCTTCTTACTGCCCTGATATAGTTATTGCTTGATTGCAACCTTGTACAATGTCTAAACATATAAGTTATTCTTTAACATTCCATATAATAACATGTATGATAGATTCATTGGACTTCTCCTTACCTTGAAACCTTCTATAGTTATGTTGTCTCCATATCTCCTACGTAGTGTTAGCCATTGCTAGCAAATAAAACACCCAATTGGCATTAGATGTATACGAATAAATTAGCCATTTGATAATGTCAATAAGAGTTTTATTATTAATGTACCAAAGTCATAACTCTTTATTTCCGCTCTATATTGAGTAAGAGTAGGAGCATACAAACAAGAGGTGGTCCCTCATTCCCATTTCACCTATACATAACAGACAATTTCCTTTTAGAATCAAGAAGAATAATCTGTTCATTATACTCAGCCTATCCCTTAATCCAATCCCTAAGATAAAGTCAATGCTAGGCATTATATGATTGTTCCATTTAACCTTATACTAGGGTACATTAAGATCTCTTGATTGAAGCAAATTTCTGTATGCTCTATTTAAGAATTGTTGGATTGGATGTTTGTACCATAGGTAATAATCCTATATAGCTAAATTGGGAGGATAGAAGGGGTTAAATGTTTTATAGTCTAAGGAAAATGGATTTATTAATCACCAAAAATAAGTGAGGATACCTTTGTATGTATAGGGTAGGTAGAGAGTACTATTTCAACTTTATGGAATTGGATGAGGGGTCTAAAACCTATCTAGTTATCATATCATAGGGAAGCCTTCTAACCACCTCCAATTTTGCAGAAAATATTCCTTACAATCCTATCTCTAAATTCCAATTGTTGATTAAGAAAACCAAGACAGAGATATCCATCTAAATAGGGTCCAAATACTCCTCCTTTTGAGAAATTTTTTATGTAACCATCTTATCCATAGAGATTTTCTGTTTTTCAACACCCTATAACATTTTAAGCATGAGAATTGTAATGGTCAGGTTGATAAAAATGTTCCCTAAACCTTCTTTTTCCTTAGGCTTACATTCATCCAACAATTAACTTTTGTATAACCGGTGCCCCCTCTTGGTTTACCCCCCAGGAAATTCCTCATTATTTTCTTAATAGTTTTGATAAGGATTCTGCAAAGGAAAAAATGAGAGCTCTATTAAACATGTAGCGAACTTACTATTGTTTTGATCATTTGAACATTCCCACCACAAGATAAATCCTTATTAGTCTAAGAGGCAAGTCTTTTTTGAATTTTCTTAATAAGTAAGCATTCATTGAAGTTTAATATCATATTTATGATTGAAAGACCTAGATAGAACGTAGGAGGGGTTTCTTGGATACACCTATTAGGCTTGTGATATCTGTTTCAAGGAATTCAACACTTGATGATAGGAAGAAAGGGCTTTTGTAGAGATTAACCCCTAATCCTCATATAGAGGTAAATTAAATCACAGTCTCCATCAAAATCTCTATTGTTTTAAGATGAGCTTTATAAAAAGGTACAATATCATCAGTAAGACATAGATGAGTGAGAGAAACTCTTCTACATTTTGAATGGTATCTAAATTTGGCATTATTGATGATTTTGTGCTTTAATAATTAGGAAAGGACTTCTATGCATAGATTGAAAAGATAGGGGGATAGAGGGTGAAAAGATAGGGGGATAGAGGACCCCCATGTCTTATACCCTTACATCCTTTGAAAATCTCAAAAGGTATTACATTAATAAGAACATAATAAGAGTGGTAGTAACATATGTTTTGCTCTATTCTATAGAGGTATCAAGGAACCCAAAAGCCTTTAATACCTGAAAGAGGAAGGTCTAATTTACACAATCAAATAATTTATTGACGTTTACCTTTTTAGTGCAATTCGTAGGAAAATTCCTTCTTGAGTATGCTTTAAGGATTTTTTACACCATGAGTACATTATCTCTAATGTTACTGTCCTTTATAAAAGCACTTTGATTGTTATTGATGATTAACTTAAGAACATTCTTTAACTTGTTTACAAAGATCTTAGCAATGATTTTATAAATGAAGTTAGTGAATGAGATAGGTCTATATTCTCTAATGATGGAAGGGTTTGAGGTTTTAGGTATAAGACAAAAAGAAAAGTCTTGTTGATCTCCTTTAAAAGCATTGTCCTGTAAAATAATTTAAGAGTAACATCTCTTACAATTTGTCCAATCATTGTACAAGATTTATGATTAAAAAAATACATTAAGGCCAACAAGTCTAGGTGCCTTTATCCCATTCAATTGAAAGACAATATCATCATTATTGTTATCTTCAACTAGTTTGATGAGCTCCAATGAATCCACATTTGATATTCTATTAGTAATAAAGGTTTGCAGGTTCAATCATGAGTAGAACGAATTAAAAGTTTGTAGAAGCTGACAACTTCCTTGAGAATGTCATCTGGATCACTTAGTATGCTGCCATTTAGACCTCTAATTAAGCACATTCTTTTAGTGTTTTTCCTAACGGTTATGGAGTTGATGAAGAAATTAAAGCATCCATGCCCATCTTTAATCGAATTAACCTTGGCTCTTTGTTAAATCAAAGACGTATTCAAATCAAGAGCTTGTAAGTACTTCATCAAATCTAGTTTTTCTTTTTAAAAAAAAGGATCACTAAGATTTAGGATAATTGAAGTTGAGAAGATGACAACCTCTCTTTAGCAATATCAACTACAACTTTAATATTAGGGAATCTAGTAGCATTAAATTTTTCTAGTGCTTATTATTGGTCTTTAGTTTTTGGATATAAGTGAATTGTTTTGTTCTATAATTTATGGTAGCTAGTCCATTTTCAACATCTTCTTAAAAGCTATCAACATTAACCAACTAGTTATTAAATCTAAAGGGATGGTGCCTGATATTGCTTTTGAATATATCATCAATTAAGAATGGGTTATGGCCTGAAAATAAAGGGTCTATAAAAGTAGCCTTACTTTTAGGTAATTATGTTAACCAATCATCATTGATCAAAGACCTATCAATCTTTTTTCTTATAAACCAAATAGGATTCTGTTTAGTGCTCGAGGTGAAGGCATATCCTTCATGTTTTAAGTCAACTAGCTCTAGCTATTCAATATAGTCCTTTAATTCTTCATTGTAGTTCCTTATATTACGATGACCATTAACCTCTATCCTATATAGAGTTGAGTTAAAGTCTTCAATGATGACGCAGTGTCTAGAACATGTTTTTTGAATCCTTATTAAGCTATATCATAAACTAGCTCTTTGGAAAGCTAAGTTAAATCTATACTTAAACGATGAATAGATAGGTCTTTTCTTTGGAGAAAATGTAGCTTTAGGTGCATAAATTTCTAATTAGCTAGCAATTCTTTAACCTCCATAAAATTAGAATTATAGCCAACAATGATTTTACCATAGGAATGATGTTGGTGGTTAGAGAGAAATTTCCAATAGGGTCCTAATCTCCTTAGTTCATTCACATTTTCAAACTTAAGTTTAGTTTCTGAGAGAGCTAAAATTAGGGGTTTAGTCCTTAAAACAAAATTCCACAAAACATTAAGCTCATTTGGGAATTTCAAACCATGTATGTCCTAAGCAATAATTTTTATGCTAATTTGATTTTACCTTTGGAACCTTTTTTTTTACTACTCCTTTGATTATTCTTATTGGTCACATTCATAAATTGGATCTCATCTAGTTTCATCTTAACCAAATTAGCAATAAATTGAGAACTATTAAAATGGTTATCATCTTCATCTACTTAATCTTTATTTTCCCTCATCTCAACCATGTTTGCTTTAACTTAAAGGTATTAGAAGAATTTGCAATTTCATCCATTATATGTTCATATGTAGACATTTTCTCCATGGATGTATCTATAGGGACCATACTTTTTGAGTCATCAATAAGAGCTACAGCTACAAAAACCTCTTTTGTTGTTATGAGACTAGATGAAGAAGGATAGATGCTATCTGGTTGCTTATTGTTTAGCCTCGTAAATTCAAAAAAATCACCATTTTAAGTAATTTCCCCCATTGGCTCCAAGGAATTTCCTTGTATCTTGAGAGATGGCTTCCATGATTTTCCTTCTTCAACAATCTTATTAGCAACGTCTAGAAAGGAGAATATAAACAATATTAAATTATCTTTGGATAAGAGTGCCTCAGATAAGCCTGTATTTCTCCACTGGTTCATTTCCCATCTGTGGATCACTAAAAAGGGCAGAATATGTTCCATGAAGAACCCAATTAGGTTGCTTCCTAAATAATAGCACCCGCTTGAAATATCTCTACATCTAGAGTGACTACGGATCTTCCACCATGCACTTTTGGAGGACAATAATGAAGGGTAAGATCAGTTTGTTCCTTTACCACCTATTTCCATCTTTTACTCAATATGGGTTGGTTTTCCTAAAGTATGGAGGTATCTAAGTAGGAAGAAGGATTAGGAAAAGAACCAAAAGGAGAACTTTGAGATTGAGGAGCAGTTTGAGGTTGAGATAGAAGAGGTTGGAAGGCAAACAAGGGAAACGCTTTAGATGTTGCAATTTGCATAGTTAGAAGTATTAGCCAAAAAGCCAAATCAAATTTTAGAAGGAGAAAGATGCAAACTACCATTACCTAAAATGGTAATATTGGAATAGTTGGAAAAGATAATAAGAGATAAAGATTAATATACCTGAATGGCATAGGTGAGAAGAGCTAGCTAAATGAGAAAGAACACTAGGCTAACTCTGAAGGATGGAAATAATGGATGGAGATAGCTGAGTGAAATAGGAAGAAAGTAGGAGATGGCAAGAAAAGGAAACTAAGAATGAATTCAAAGGGAAATAGTTTAACTAGACTAGTTGTAACACCCACATACCCCTTTGGAGGATATGCAGATGCCACACAAAACAGTACTGAAACAATCCTAAACATGCTTAAACATTTCCTGAAACTTAAGTAACATACATTTCATTTCATAGGTTGGGTCATGTTTAGAACATAACATACACATGGTACTTATCACATGCAAGCCTTAAATCCAAATCCAACTTGTATTAAGGTTATGACAAACCATCAAACAAAATACAAATTCCAATATATCTCATTACATTAAATACAACTCAAAAATAAAATGAACATTTCCAAAACAAAACACAATCTCCTTGGCCACTGCAGTTGTCTTTATCCCAGTCTTTAAATCTTTTTATCAGAACCTACACGGAGGCAAAGCCACCGTGTTAAGCATAAAGCTTAGTAGGAAAAAAAGTAAATAAGGTATAAATTGACGACTGTTTCTAATAGTCGTCTAACATTCATATATACAGAATCAGATCACATCTCAAGCAATCTTTAATTGTTCATATTAAAGCGCAATCCAATCAATATATATCTCAGAACAAAATATAAAATATTAAAACAGGATATATTGGCTTCAGAGCAAAACTTACAAGTATCAGAACGAAATATCATAATATCATAACAAAACTTTAAAATATCAAAATAGAACTTGACCGTATCAAAACAGTATCTAATTATATCATAATAGAACTTAGTCATTTCATAACAGAGCTTGATTATATCAAAAAATGAGCATGTAATAAAATACAAAACAAGTTAGCCTGGTGATCCTTTTATAGAAGTGGGTAACGGGACCAAAACAGAAGATACCATGTTTGGTATCTGAAACAGAAGAGACTTAAATCTCTAAAATAGAAGGCACAGAAGTGTCTAAAGTCAGAAAACACTAGCCCATGATCGTGGCCAAATTGCCATGATCATGACAGAAGCATAAGACTTGGTTAGCCAGAAGTGAAGACACACAGAAAAGTCGAGTTTTGAGAGATTTTTCGAACCTTTCAACCCTGAAAAACCTTAGGGCTGCCTAGAACACATCAAGTATATGAAGAACAAGACAAAAGAGGAAAAAGGAGCTTCTTGCATCAACCACCATCAAGAAACCCTAGAGAGAGTTCATCGAGAGATTGAGAAAAAGACAAAGGAAGAGAGACGTGGACAAGAAGCTAACGTGAAGTGCTTCCCAGAATAAAAGGTTTCCCGACGTTACTGCCTGAGTCATCCGTTCAGATATGGCTTTTGGTGTACTTTAATTTTATTTATGTATAGAATTGGGATAGCTACTGGGATTTTATAAATGTTGAGGAATGTCTAAAACATCTTCGGGTTGTTTTTATCTTTCATTCAATAAAAATCTGATTGTTTATGTTATTTGGATTCATTGTGATTGATTTCTGCACTTGTATAATTCGGTGATAGAATAAGAGGGTGAATTGAATGAAAAATAATTAAATTGGGCTAACAAAAGTTAGCTGATTTAATAAGAACGAGGAATCAATCAAATCGGTAATTGTGTGAAAAGAGATTTCATATAGGTTTCCGGTAGTCTAGTGGAAAACTTTAGATCTAATTAGGGTTTGGATAAAATGTGAGTTAAGAAATTGCAATTTTCCATAATCTGATTAGGGTTTTTAATTTAGGGATATTGGTTATAACTCGAGAGAGAGTAATCAACCTAGGATAGTCTAGGACTAATAATCCGACAATTCATAATTAATTAGATTAGTGTTGAAGATAAGTAAAAATTCCTCTTTCTCTCAATTAGCAGTTCCTTAGGTTGATTCTTGATATGTGTGTTGCAATTTGATAATTTGTTAATATTTCAGCATTAATTCTTGAATTGAGCTGTTTGATTGAATCTACTGATTAAATTGCATCATTGTTTTAGTTTAGTTAAATTTGAATTTCTACAGTTAGTTTTACCCTTAGATTTTTAGGATTAGATTAACCCTCCTCGTGTGACCGACATCTTAGTTATTACGCGAACGATTCATGCACTTGTGGAATATCGAGGTTAAAATATTAAAACTATACATCTCGGAAAACTACAATCAAAGTTTTGGTGCCGTTATTGGAGAGGCAATTAGTTTAGTTTTTTAGTCTAAGGCTTTTTCATTATCTTTCATTTTAAATAATAATAACAATAAAAGAAAAGAAGAAGAAGTTTAGGGCGTAAAGTAGAGACACATCAAGACATCTTAAAGTAAGAGTGAGACATCTAAATAGCTAGATGCCAAGAAGAAATGGAAAGAACGATGATGGAAGATAGATATTAAAGGGAGCAAGGAACTTTTGCGAATTACAATGAGAGAAGTAACGATCCTTATTGGAACATGTACACTACTGGATGGCAGAACCACCCAGATTTCTATTGGTCCAACAATGCAAGTACTCACATAGAACACCAAGATGTATCTGAATTTCAGTAAGATGCGTCCAATTCATGGGATTCCAAATTAGAAAAAATCATGGATAAGCTCACAGACATGGAAGAGAATCAGAAGAGACTAGAAAAACAATTTGATCAAGTAACAGAAAATCATGCCACTTGGAAATACAGGTAAGATAGCTTTCCCGTGAAATTGTAAGAGAAGTGTGGAAGACTCTCTAAGAAATATGAAATTACATCAATGAGAGCAATATGAGGCTAAAACACATAAGAATGGGGAAGAGCTAAAACAACCAATGGAAGACCAAGTTGAACCCCACCTTATTGAAGACTAAGAGATGAAGAAAGAGGATGAAGAAAAGAATGCCAACCCTCCTTTTTATTCACCAGTTCTTGATATCCCATATTTGAACGTCGTATAATCTTGGGTAGATGCTCATGAAAAGAACCTTATCCTTCCGATTAATGATGGCCAAGTGACATTCAACATGAATGATGTATTAAAGAATATGAGAGATAGTAGCTCATTCAGGATAATTGATATGTTCGAATCTTCTAAAGAACAAAAGGATGAAGAACAAATGACAACAGACATCGAGTTTAAAGAAGCTATGAAAGTCTTTGTTCATGAAGTCGAAGAAGCAGAGGAGATGAAGGTGATTAAGGAAGAAAGAGAGCAACTCACCTTCTTACAGGACAAACTGCTAGATTCGATGGAAGATTCAGGGAGTTTCGTTATTCCATATTTTATTGACAGTTTGTTAATGAAAAGGACATTATTGAAATTAATTAGTTTTCTTAACTTTATTAATATTGTCCTTCTGATCATTTTGTAATTTGTAGCTTACTTATAGACTACAAAACTGATGTTAAACGAGAAGGGTGGAAGCGAGCCGCTGCTAATTGATCTCGACTAAGTTTCCAATGATACAAGGTTACATTAATGACCATAAATTAGCATGTTTGGTAGTTAGGTTTAAATTGTTGCGTAGTTAGATTTGTTCCAAATTTCAAAAATAAAATTTTAATGATTTGAAATGTCTTACTCTCTCTTAATCAATTAAAAGATAGGAAAACTAGCTCGGCATCAAGCACATTTGGTCCATCTCTGACATAGTCACTACCTCAGTCTCCTTGACGGTTTTGTGTTTTCTTTTCATTTTTTTAGTATTTTCTTCTTATGTTTTTGTATATTGTGTTTTATTTCCCCCTTATTTGTTTATGTGTCCTTCTCACATTGAGAACAATGTGTTGTTCAAGTGTGGCGAGGGTTAAGTGTTTTTACCTTAAGTGTGAATTTTGCATATTGTATGATAGTTTGTTTAGGTTGCATGATGTGAATTGTGTGAATGCGTCAATGGCTAGGACTTAATGGGATAGATGTAGCCTTAAACATAACCCTTTAGGTTATAAAGATTTATTACCTTGTAAATTTAGTGACCTAAGTTACTTAGGGCTAAATATACTAGTTAATTAGGATACGATGTTAGTCCATTCACCCTAAAAATTTACCATGCTCATTTATAATTTTTAGGCCAATCAAATAAGAGACACTATTAGTACATTTTCATAATAATGATTAGCTAAAGCAAAAAGGTAGGCAAAATTTTGTGTTAAAAAAGAAAAAAAGATATATAAATTTTAACTAAAATAACTATTCCGCTGGCCTTTGGGTTAGGAATAATGAACTTGTCTGCCTTGACCATAACATCTTCCACCATGCTAAACAGTTTCTTTATGGATCCATTTGCCAACTGAATAAGCACCGAAGTTGGTTTCACATCGTCGAGCTCTAATTTTCTAAAGGTCGACAAGGGCATAAGGTTTATACTTGCGCCTAAGTCATATATACATTTTGCAAATTCTAACTCACTAACCACACTGGTGATAATAGAGCTACAGCTTTCGTTTAGTGCTACTGTTTGATTATCTTCCTAAGTTTGCTTGTTTGTTAACATGTCCTTTAGGAATTTGGCATACTTGGGCATATGTTCCAATGCCTTAACAAAAGATATATTATTTTGCAAAGTCTTTAATTTCTCTAAGAACTTTGTAAATTGTGAATCCAACTTGTTCTTTTATAATCGTTGAGGGTATGAGATCTTGGGTGTATATGGCAGAGGGGAAACGTAAGGAGGAAACTCACTCAAGTCTACGTCTTTCTTCTTTTCTTGGTCTTTTTGTTGGGACCTGTTTCCGAATCCCAACCTCACGAACAAAACGGAAACGAAAACGAAGCGAAATCAAATTGGATAAAACGAATTCGAAACAAATGGTTGGTTCGATCGAACTGAAACAAATTTCCGACACCGACATCCGTGAACGAATATCTCAGAAAAGATTTTAGGAAGCGTCGCGTTGGAAACCTTAAGACTCAACCATCCGAATTGGGTCTAAATTTTTTTTTCTTTTCTTCATTCTAATCTCATTATCCTTTTTCCATATGCTCAAATCACTAGTTTGCTCTTAATCATGCATATCTTAATCGCATCTTTTAACACTCTTATTCTTATACTTATTCTAACTTGCCATAAACCGATTTTATCGAAAATCGGGCAGCATTTCCCCTAAATCTTCACTAGCCCAAAAGTTATCCAAACCAGCCGTACACAAACACTTCAAAATTCTTAATCAATCACCTTCATCGGACCTCCTGTCCGGAATCCATATCACAATCTAACACAAATCTAATACCTAATACACTTCAATAGTCTCAATCATACTCAATTCACAATCATAATTCGCATTCATATATACTAACCATAATGTACTTGTTTAATCTAGTCACAATCCATATCCCATAATCATACATAAATTTATAACTCATTCCATACATAATTCATAATTCATACACATTATGA
>JANZLH020365296.1:0-13424 GCA_026770325.2 Erythroxylum fimbriatum
CATTCTCATTTTTTACTATATTCATTCTCATTTCAAACAGTGTAATTGAATTCATTTCTATTATTACTGAGTTTGTTCCAAACAGTGTAAATTAAATTAAATTCAATCTCATTAATGTAATTGAATCCAATTCGTTAATGAATTCAATTCAAAGGTTTCCAAACAGCCAGTTTTTTTTAGTTAACAGACGAGATATCTTGGGCACATCCAAATTATTGAAGGCACCTTTAAATTATTTCCACACTTAGATTAATTCTCATTCGTGCCTTGTAGGATCTTAAGAGTTAGCTCAACAGTACCATCAACTCTTTAATATTGTTGCATTCACAAGTGGGATTTGAACCTCTAACCTTGCTTAAGCAAAGATCAGCCTTTTGCAGTTGAGCTTCACTGCTCGGTGATACAGTTAAGCTTTTATTGCAAAAAAAAGTGAGGTAAAAGCTTCTTTTTATTAGGATTATTTTTATTAGTTTTGGAATCTCTTAATTTTATTTTTTCCCTTTATCTCCTATATTGTTAACTTAATAATTAGAAAATATCTTTGATTTAAACTACCTTTTTTTTAATTTTACCTAAAGCTTAGTTCCATTTTTACTACAAAAGAAAACTAAAAGTTAATGTTTTGATTGATATGTCTTCTACTTTATGTCCAAACTTCCTTCTTTTCTTATTTTTTAATTTTTTAGGATTGAGTATTGATAAGAAGTATAATATTGTATTTTTCTCCATTAATTCTTAGTCTTTTATGCTTATTCCTGGCTTACAAGTATTCATTATGTGTATATTTTGGTTTAGGTGTGTTGTGGAAGTAGAAGGAGTAAAACGAGATAATTTTGTGAATCTGGACATTTTTCACACATTAACGTATTTGGGTCATAACTTTCACATACAAAGTCCAATTGAGATGATTTAAGTGGAGTCGAAAAGCCCACGAAGAGAAATATAACTTTCATATTTTGAGTTTTTCGTGATTCTGACTAGAAGAGGTCCAAAATCAGCCCAGAAGTAAACGTTGCTCCACTGATCTAACCCAAACCTGTGAGATTGCTACACAATAATTAAGGAAGCTTCCTAAGCCAACTTAGACATGAAATATCAGCTGAAAGGCCACTCCCCTAAGTCAAGAAGACTATTATTTGGATTTTTTTTCTTAATTTGGTATTTTGTTGTGGAGAGAATGTTTGGCATATCTTTAGGAGAATTTCTAGGTTTATGAGAAGAATGATTTTTTGCGTATTCTATTAGAATGATACAGGTATTTATATAGGAATACATAGGCTAAACTAGGAAAGTAATCCCTATGACTATGTTGTTTACATTACCTGTATAATCTATATGATTACGTTAACAGTTTGTAACTGTAACATCCCGTTCCCATGTTAAGAGTTAGAACAAAAAAACGACACATGTGAGATCTATGAGAGATTTAAAAAAATACATCTCATGCTTATGCATAATGTTAGCATACACGTACGTGAATCTGAATTTTTTCACACATTAAAATGACTGCATATGCATTCATTGACAATTACCGGGTATAACTTACTTATATATGTAAAATGTGATTTTTATTGAGAATTGTGGAATATGTGTAATGAAAATTTAATTGGCGAGTGTAATTGTTAATTTTGAATTTTGGTTAATTTTAGAAATAATTTTCAAAAAGGTTGAATATTATTATGCTAGAAAAAATGCCGCTTGGTGAGTAAATTGGTGAAGGGAAAATAGAAATAAGAAACCAAATGATATTGGAGAATTTTGAAAATGATTTTTGAAAACCTAGAGATGACTTTAGAGTTTGTAAGAAGAGGTTATTGGAAAATTTTGATGATAATTGGAATAAAAAGATAGGAGTTATGGAACTAGTTTAATAAGAACTAGTTAGTTGAGAACTAGTTAAAGTCTTAGGAATTGAACAAGTGTCCAAATCATAAGCTCACGTTCCTTTTTAACTTAGAAAGATAAAGACACTTTTGTTCTTGTCTTAAAATATCTTCTTCGAGAATTTCTTCATCTTCTGGAAGTTTCATTTCTTTCAGAGATATCTCACCCTTACAAAGCAAGCCTTGCTCTCATTTTTAGCTTTCTACTTCTTTTTGTTATCTTCTTCACTATAATCGAAATACCTAACCCTACAACTCTTGACTGTTGATGATCGGGTATTATTGGAAAGCTAGGGTTCACGTGATATTGAAGGTTTTGGAACTTTAGACTAGTATGCATTTTATGGTTTTTCATTATTGTATAAGATGAAACATGCATCATGTTAGTTACGTTGACATTATAAAATGAAAATGGTTGATGTTTGGCCTACTTTGTTCAAAGATGTGAAGCTATATGTGGCTACATGTGATAATTGCCAACAGTTAGGAAACATGCCAAAAAGAGCTGAGATGCTACAAACTGGAATTTTGGAGGTTGAATTGTTTGATGTTTGGGGAATTGACTTTATAGGTTTGTATCCTAATTCTCATAACAACTTCTACATTTTAGTGGCAATGGATTATGTTTCAAAATGGGTAGAGGCAGTTGCAACTTCCACGAATAATGCTAAGGTGATAATTAAGTTCTTGAAGAAACATATATTTACTAGTTTCGAAATTCCAAGAGCCTTTTTGAGTGACAATAATACTCGGTTTTGTAATAAGCCCTTTGGGACTCTTTTGCAAAAAATGGTGTCTTTCACAAGGTTGCTACACCATATCACCCTCAAACAAGTGGGCAGGTTGAAGTTTATAATAGGGAAATAAAGGGTATTTTGGCAAAGACAGTTGATAAGTCAAGGAAGGACTAGTCTTTAAAGCTTGATGATGCTCTTTGGGCTTACCGTACAGTCTTTAAAACACCTTTGGGTACAACACCATATAGGATTGTGTTCGGCAAATCATGTTATTTACTAGTATAGTTAGAACACAAAGCATATTGGGCTGTCAAAACATTCAAATTTGTCAAGAAATCTGCTAGCGAAAAGAGAGCAATGTAATTGAATGAGTTGGACATTTTAAAATTAGAAGCTTATGAGAGTTCTCGCCTGTACAAGGAAAAGACCAAGCTGTGGCATGACAAACATATTACCAAGAAGCGGTTTGAAGAAGGTGATTTAGTTTTGTTATTTAACCCTCATCTTCATCTTTTTTCTAGGTAAACTCAAGTCAAGATTGTCTGGTCCATTTCGAGTTTTACAAGTGTTTCCACACGGCGCAGTTGAGGTTTGGAGTGAAGTTTCAAGAGCCTTTAAAGTTAATGGCCAGCGCCTAAAACCTTATTTTACAGGACATCCATTAGGTGCCACAACAACTTTGGCACTTTCAGAACGCCAACAAAACTAAGACAATTCAATAGTTTGCCCAAACCATTCAATGAGCTTTGTTTATAATTAGTTGTTTACATTATTTCTTTTACATTTGATTTGTTTGTTTGTTTCAAGTTTGTACAGGTACTAATCTTTCTATAAAAAATCATTGGATTACACAGTCCAACAGTGTACATGCGCATGACCCATATTTTGAACCAGGCGACAATTGTTCTGTAACAGAAAGATACACGGTCTCACTGTGTATATCCACACGGTCTGTTTCAACATTTTTCAATTTCCACCCGTGACTTATATGGTCTGACCATGTGCGCCCTCACGACCCGTGTGGCACACCTGAACACCTCTTTTCATTCAAAACAAAAGTCTCTTCCCTTTATCTCTCTCACATTCATCTTCTCCTTCATTTCTCTCCAAACCTTAGCCCTAAAACTCACAGTCTACCCTTTTAACTCTCATCTCGACCATAATTTCCCACTCCACTCACGCACCTATCTACTCTCTTCTTCATTATCACCATCTCCCCGTTCCTCTTCCATGTTCATTTCCACTCATTCTCACCATCACACACTTTAACAATGGGACCTAAGAGGAGTCGAATCTCACTTGGAGGGTCAAGCTCGAGTCGCCAACAATCATCTCAACCACCACAACAATAATACTAATAGTCTCCAAATAAATTTTCAACGTAAATAATTCATAATTCAGATTTTAATCGTATTTATAAATCAATTATACCCGAAAAATGTCAATGAATGCATGTGCAATTATTTTAATGTCAAAATTCATATGCACATATTAGCGAATACTCAATTATGCAAAGCATATGATGTACTGAAAATCCCTAAATTTTATACCAAATAGTAATCTTGTTAATGGATCAATTGTCCACACATATCCTCCAACTACCATCCTTTCTAGGTGTAAGTAAAGTAGGAACTGCACATAAGCTTATACTCCCTCTAGTATGCCCCTCTCCTAATCAACTCTTTTACTTTCTCCCTCAAGATCTTATTCTCCTTTGGACTCATACAGTAATAAGATAAGTTAGGTAAACTAGCCCCAGGAGCCAAATTAATGTAGTGTTGGATATCTCTCATGGGAGGTAATCCATTAAGTAGCTCATTGAGTATTACATCTCTAAATTCTTTTAAAATTTTCTTCCCTTCTAAAGTAATCTCATCTTCTGCCTTTTCACTCTTTTCTTCCTCTTTTGATATCGACAATTATGCCTCCCTCATTTCTTTCATCTCACTTACAAAAATTCCCCTCTTATTTTCCAATTCTAATAATGGCTTCTTTATCCTACTAGGTTTGACAACTCTTTTTTCACCTATGGGTATTAACTTATAGTTTACACCATTCTTCACAAATCAGTAGATATTCTCCCTATCCGAGTGATATGCATCCATATCATATTGTCGTGGTCTACCCATCAAAATTTCACATAAATCGATATCAAAAACTTCACAATAATGTTCATTTGAGTATTTACAAATAGAGAATGGAACCTTATACCTTTCCATGACACGAATATCACCAATGGTTGTAATCCATGCGTTGCCATAGGGTTAGGGTGAGGCTCGGATGGTAACTTTAGCTTCTTAACCACTAATTTACTATTGATATTTTCTTGGCTACTTCCATCAATGATCATCTCACAAAGATTTCATATACCTTTAGTGTGGAATAATTGGTGTCGTTGTCAATCTTTATGCTCTTCTTTAGAAATCATCAATCTCCTAATAATTCCAACAAAGCCATATTCTCCTCCTTCGGGGTATTCAAATTCTTCTCCATCCATTTTATAACAACCTCCTCTTAGGATGGTTTCCTCATCATTGCTGAAATCATCAATTCTTATAAAAGGTGTTGAAATTTAAGGTTATGCAGGGGTAACTTTCCTTGTAGCTATTTCCCCAAATCTCCAGTTATTGTCACCTTGCATTAATGTCTGCAATTATCCCATAACTGTAGCCAACTGTTGTTCAATATTACAAATAGTTATCCTATGCTCTTCGATTCTTCTCTAAATATCAGGCAATCCTTGAACCTCGTCATTGTGATTATTTTTCATTGTCAAAAAGAATAAGCATTATGAGATTCAAAACTCTAATACAACCTGACACAATGGGAATATAAACAAACACAATTCTAGTCCAATAATTGTAAGATAAAAATTCTCGAAGAAAAAAATAAATTTTACTAAAAAAGAGTTCTAATTGAGGTATTGAGTCTTATAATTTATATCCCTTAATTACCGCAATTGCGCGGGTCGTGAGTTATAGTATTTGAAGGGTCAATCCCACGATGAGGGTAAAGTAATCTAATCCTAGGTTATCTAAGGCTTAGAAATTAATAAAAATGAAATAAAAAATGAAACAAGAATATAAACGCGGGAATTTGATTGCAGGAATTCAACTCAAGAAATTAACACAAAAAAATAATTAAAATTGAGCAACACAAAAGGCCATTATGAATTAATCAAGAGAAATTACCAAGTTATGAGAGAGGGGATTCGACCTATTATTAATGTTAACTTAGCCAATTATGTGTTATCAGAGTGTCAATTTTGGGCTATTGTAGGGGGAATTAGTCTCTCTCAAGTTATAATCTTGCGCCCTAAATCATTAACTCTAATTAAATTATAGAATTTGCAATCTCTCAATTAACAAAAGACCCATAATTAAAATTAGATCGAAAGCTATCTACTAAACTACCAAGTCTCACATGGGATTTCTCTCTGCTCAAAAACCGATATGATTAACTACATGGTCTATTGGATCGCCTAACTCTTGTTAATCTAATTCAATCATTTTTATTTAGCTCGCCCTCTCGATTTGTTACTACAATATGCAAAATTGAAGTTAATCACAACACCCAATAATACAAAATTGACTATATTAACATTAAATCAAAGTAAAATCTTAAAGGAAGAGTTAGAACATTGTAAACAATCCAAAACTCATCATCATACAACCCATTTCAATCTTATACATTAAATGGACAAAAAAGAAATGGAAAGGAAATAGAACTTGGATCGAACAATCTAAGAAGGTAGCAACGTTAGGAGACCACCTAATCCGAGAAGCAGTAGCATTGGGACCCGCTTCTTCTTCCTCTTCTTCTTCTCTCTCTCTACTTTTCTCTCTCTCTTGAACTTTCCAAAAGTGGCAAAATGTAGAAGCTCTCTTTTAGGGTTGAATTTTGTTCCTTTTATACTCTTTTCTAATTAGGGCAACCCTAGGGCTTTTTTTTTGGGTTTGAAAGGTCTGAAAAGTCCCTCGAAAACTTAAAACCCAAAGCAGCCCCACGTCTGTCTGTGCGCAGGCCACGATCATGGCTAGGATTTTGGCCTTCTATCACAATCGTGGCTCCTTGCACCTACTTCTATCATGATCGTGACTTTCTGGTCATGATCATGGCCCTGGGTTAGCTCTCGGATCTTCTCCGAATCTTCTCCATTTTCTATTATTTGCCCTGAAACACTAGCAAACTCATAAAGGCTCCTCAAATATATAAAATTGAAGCTAAAAAGCATGCTCTAACCCACAAAATGCTTACAACACAAATATCTACTAACTAACACAATTTTAACTTAAACACGCACTAAACAATCAAATTAACAACTGAATACAAACTAAACTACCCACAAAAACACGATATAATCTACAACTATCAAGGTTTAGATAAGATAGGAAACTGTAATTCAATTGAAGGTTACAGATAAAATAAGAAAAGAAACAAAAAAGATTGAGTAAGGTTTGAAATAGGAATCAAATAAGATAAAAAAAGAAATTATTCAAAATCCTTACAAATAAGGATGTTGGATAAGGTATGACCATGTGTTATTCAATATTCCATTCTATCAACTTAGAAGGAAATCTAGAGAAGGATGTTAGATAAGGTATGATCATGTGTTATTTAATATACCATTTTGCCCACTTAGAAAGAAATCTAGAGAAGGATATTAGATAAGAAGAGATCTCATACTGGTGAATATCCTATTATGTCCAAGAATTCAAATGCCTCATCATTATATATTAGAACAAAAGTTAGTGAAAAAGACAAAAGCTAACTAAATTCCTTATGCTCATTAATTGTAAGATTTTGATGCTATAAGTTATAAGTAACGCATTTGATTAGCAAAAGTAATTCATTGAGACTAAGAAAAGTAATGTTTAAATTAGTAGCAAAAAATGGCAAAAAATGAATAACATGAAAAAAAATAGCAAGATCTTTTACAAGTTTATGATAATCTCTCATAATCATTTCATCAAACACAATGATTGCATCTCCATAAACCCAAACTTATTATACTTATACACCAAAGATGAACCAAAAATAGGATTTCCCTAAAAAATTCCATATTTTACTACCAATCTATAGATACACTTCCCTAAATTCACCTATAAAAGTTTGGAAAAAGCAGCCATAACTATGAGTTACTTAAACTAACTGGGCAAGATGTTAGACAACCATATGGGAACATAATTTTTTTCCCCATTATCATTAAGCTAGGTACCTTAATACAACTTAAAGCGTGAAATTCCTAACACCATATATGTGTGGTTGCACTTAACCATACATTACAGCCTACCTAATATGAGAACTTGCATAAGTAATCCTGTGACTTATTTAAAGATTCAACCTTTATGATCATATGATAAAACACTATATCCCATGAGAGTATAAATGGCTTTATATAATGAAATAAACTCTACTAATATAACTATTCCTTATAAATAATTCAACGATGAAGGAAAGCAAAGAACTTGAGTGCACTTACTTATCAAACTCTCTTGGATTTTTTTTACTAAAAACTAATTAACAAACAAAAATCATGTCTTAAAAAAATAAAAACCCAGTTTACCTCGTTTGCACTACTTCAAATGGCCAAATAAATCTTTAAGAGAAAATTTTGTTTGAAATAGTGTAATAAATTTAGACTTACCAAATATTTTTTAGTTTTAAATTAGTATTGATTCCACAAGAATATATATAACACAAACACCAAAAAAGATTGAATTGAAATATAATTGAAACGTTGAAGAAAACTAATTAAAATAGGAGATGCATAAGTTTCAAAATTAAAATTGAAGAAATGAGTTAAAAGAAGTATGCTCAAAGAATGGATCTAAAAGAAATATGATTAAAGAAGAAATTTAAAATAACTATGCAAATTCAAAATTCTCATATTTGGAAAACATATGTGTAATTTATAAAATCGTCTCATTTATTAATAAACTTATTTTTATATCAATAAATTATTAAAATGAACTGAACTAAAAAGTTGATTAGTTTATAATAATTGCAGTAGAAGGGATGCAAATTGACTTTCGAAACACGCCAGTTTCACATGAAGCCAACAAAACAAACGGCCATCCAAAAACACACATCTCTTAAAACAGAGCAAACACTACATATATTTTTTGGTTAAAGGCGTGATTTGCATCTCAATATTTTGTAAACAAGTTTTAAGTAAGCTCTTACCATTATTTTTGGTTCGCGTTTGTTACTAAAATAGTATTTATTGCACCTTAAATAAGAGGTTTATTTAGATTTTTATATAAAACATTAAAATTAAATTTACACCTTTAATAAATATTTAAAAAGGGTTAATTACTAAAAAAAGCCTAAACTTTATACAATTTTGTAATTATAATTCGAACTTTAAAAAGTAACAATTAAGTACCTGAATTTTTAATTTTTCTCAAATATAGCTCGATGTTAATGTCTCAATTAACAAAGCTGACGTGACAAGTCACGTTAGCCATATTATGATAAATGTAGGATGCCTTGTATCATGCTAAATCCAAATTAAATTTTAATAAAATTAAATTAAAAAACAAAAAACCTAACCTACTCTTCTTTCCTCTTTTGCCACCCACTCAAAACCTTAAGTTAATTTATCTTTATCTTGTTGAGATTGATTTTGATAGAGGTTAAAGTCCCTCCTCTTTTTCTCCAAACATAGTCCTAAATTTCTTTCGTTTGAAAATTTTTCATTTTCTTTTTTCTTACTACCTTACTTTCTCTTGCTAAAAGTTGACAACCCGTGGTGACTACCAAATCTCCGCCATGTTCTTGGCCCATGGTCATCGACAACACCTCTATAATGTTTCTCTTAGTTTGCAGTCTCAATTCTATTATTCACCATCGTGACCTTAGGAGGAGGTATGGTTATGCTTGTCAATGTTGTTGATGAATGTGAATCTTCACGGAAGTGAAGTATATTATCAGGTGTTGTCTAATTAGTTCCAAGGTTGAAGATTCATCCGAAGAACCCATTTAAGGCTTAGCTAATGATAGTGTGAAAATTTGAGTCCTTGGAAGGTAAGATTCAAAGGTTTCTTACGTATCATTAAATACGTTTGACGTAGCTTGCCACGTGAACTTTGTTAATGAAAATATTAACGTCGGATTATATTTGAAAAAAATTGAAAGTTCAAGTATTTAATTACTAAAATTCGAACTATAATTGAAATATTAAGAAAAGTTTAGGATTTTATAATTAACCCTTTAAAAATTATTTTTGAGTTTATGATTGATCTACATTTTTCAGAGTACTAAATTTTTTTAAAAAAATTTAAAGCATTATCATTATTATTTAAAAATGCTATATTATAGCAATTAATTTAAATTTAAAAAAATTAGAAGACAATTCTTACGTTTTGCCTAATGCTAAAAAAATTTAAAGCATTATCAATATTATTTAAAAATGCTATATTATAGGAATTAATTTAAAATTTTAAAAAAATATTAGAGGACAATTCTTACGTTTTGCCTAATACTTCCCCGACAACGGCGTTTGGAGTTCACCGTCTATACGCTACTGGCAGAGTTACCGATACCTTTACGCTTCTCTACTAACTTCATTTCATTCGTCAAAAGACAAAAAAAAAACAAAAAAAACTTCATTTCAAAAACCAAATGTAACAAAGCCTCCCTAAAACCTCACACCTGTGACTGTGAGCCAAAATACCAAAACAAAAAGAAATGGCAGGCTATTCAGCTGCTATTCAGGGACACATCATCACGACCACCACAACCGCCGCCACAAGGTCTCTTCGTTTGTGTCTTTCCCATAAAACCCTTAAAGCTCGCTTCTTTTCTTGTGTGACTGTGAGGTCCAACCTCCCTGTGCTGTCTAGGCCACAATTGTTTTCAAGGTCTTTTGGGGTTATTAGGTGTTTTGATTGTGGTGGTGTTCGTGGGTTTTCGGATTGGAGGAAAGGTGATAACTTGGCGCTATTGCGTCTCCAGCAGAACTCCAATTATAGCCGGTTTGCTTACCAGGACCCTTCTAGTGATGATGATTCTGATGGAGAATTCGGCTCCACCCAGCAGTCAATGGTTCCTTTTGTTCTTTATTTTTGATTTGGTCATAGGAATCTGCTTTCATGTGAAATTTGCTGCAATTTGACCTGTAGTTTAGCTTTAATGCCTATGCTAAGAACTGTGGCAGTTGTGATTTTTATTGAGATTAGTGAATTCTTTGTCATGTTAATATTTAAGTCAATCTATCAAAGAAGAGTGAATTTGGTACATAGGTGAGTGTTTGATTGCTAAGGTCCTGTTTGATGTATGTATGATCTATTATTAGGAGCTGGACAATCAAGTCAAATAAATATAATGGTCCAGAGGAAGTTGATGGTTTTTACTCTTTTCACTGTACAGTCAGGGAAAACCTTGTGATATTTTCCCATAGTATCCTTGCTCTAACATATTCCCATTCATGACAACTGAAAGTTTTTCTCTCTACCTGATTAAAGATTGTAAAACATTTCTAGTGATCAATCCAGTTTGAGTATATGGAAAGGTTTTGGCCATTACAGGAATTAATCCCTTATTGCAGTAAAGATATTTAATTTCTTATTGAACCCAATATACAAGATGTTTAATCGGTGATATCATTTGGGGCTGTTAGTTCATGCTGAAAGTGTTGATGCAACATTCTCTACTCTTTTCTTCTTCTTGTTGTTCTTTTATTACTGTGTTAGTATAAAAAGACATAACTTCCTCATACACATGATATTTGTTTGGTCTTGATTCTTGCTCCCTAGACTGGTTCGACACTTGATAACATTGATGATTGGAAGTGGAAGTTGACCATGCTTCTGCGAAACAATGATGAGCAAGAAGTTGTGTCAAGAGAGAAAAAGGACAGACGTGATTTTGAGCACCTCTCAACCCTAGCAACTCGGATGGGCTTGCATAGGTTATTATACCGTCTTCCAAGTAAAATATGCTTATAGGGTTATATTGCCTATTCTCAAAATGTTACTTGTTCTTTTCAGCCGACAATATTCTAGAGTTGTTGTCTTTAGTAAAGTTCCCCTGCCAAATTACAGACCTGATCTTGATGAAAAGCGTCCACAGAGAGAGGTACTTTCCCCTGCTGAAATATGTGTCTCTATGCTGCAATGAAATTATAATGGTACTACAATTTATATCTAAAGAAAGGGGATAATGGATACACCTTGAGCATTTTTAATCACTTTCTATGGTAAAAAGTTCCTATATTCATGGCTAAAACATTTGTTATTTAGCTACGGCTTGATTTTCTTTCCCAATTCTTGAGGTGTTGGATGTTCTGTTTACTTGGTTATCAACATTTTCCAATGAATTTATCACTGACAGGTGTCGTTGCCTTTTGGACTGCAAAGAGAAGTAGATAGCCATCTTGGTGCTTATCTTTCCAAAAAGTCCATAATTAAGGGACGAAGTAATTCTCTGTCAAGATCGAGCAATAATGGAAATATGAACAATGCTGGAATTTATAAGCAGGTAGGCTCCGACATCCAGAATAATGTTGCCATGGAGAAAATTATTCGGCGGAAAAGTTTGCAACTGCGCAATAAGCAACAAGAATGGCTGGTATGTTATGTGCTGACAAGTTCAACTACTTTAGATACCATATGACTTAAAATCTTTTGTATTTAACTTTAGATATGTTGTGTCTAAAAGTCTTTTGGTAAGTAAAACGCTGTTAGAGAGTAAATATTTTACATTGGTATGCTTTTTAAATCGTAATGCCAACTTTATTACATCATGCTTTGGAATTTTTCTATTAGAGAATGAAAATACTGCTAAATTATGTCACATGATAGTGAAGAAAGCAAGTCTTGGTTTTCATGTTCCGTTGATAGATAGGGGGAATTGTTGTGTAGTATCATATTGTCTTATTCCCTCATGGTTTATATTATTTAAAATTAACAATGTAGCTCTATTTACTTTTTTTTTTCAAAAAAACTAGTTGATAGGATTGGTTGTTGCCTCCCTCTTCCTTTTAGTGTTTATAATGTTATGTTCTCCTCAAAATGAATCTTAGTTTGTTGAATAGATCATCTTGTCTTATTTTGTTTCCCACATGTTATATATTATTTATAATCAACAATGGAGTTGCATATACTTGCTATTTTTTTTATAAGCTATTTGATGGGATTGGTTGTTGCCTCTCCCTTCCTTCTAGTGTTTATAATGTTATGTTCTCTCAAATTGAATTTCTTAGTTTGTTGGATGTTATCATCTTATTTTGTTTCCCTCACATTTATATTATTTACAATCAATAGTGGAGCTGTATGTACATTTTACCTTTTTTCTTAAAGCTACTTGATAGGATTGGTTGTTGCCTCCCTCTTCCTTTTAGTGTTTAAAATGAATTTTTTAGTTAGTTAGGTACTATCTTCTTGTCTCATTTTGTTTCCATCGTGTTTTATATTATTTATAATCAACAATAGAGCTGCATTTACATGTTTGATGCAAAAGAACTTAAAGCCTATAGAAGAAATAAAAGAGGAAAAATTAGTCAACCAAAAGCCTTAATTTAGTGGGATGAAGGATAAGAATTAAGTTGACAATAAAGACAATAAAGGCTGAAATGTAGATTATGCTTGGATTCCTTATTAGATAGGAAGTAGAGTAAGTTAACTATGTTATTCTAGTTTTAGATATCTTATCCTATTTGCTTATGACTTAAACTTATAGAAATTTTATTAGAGTAAGATTTAAATCTGTTAGGAACTCTGATTCGACACCTCCAACACATTAGGAGTCTTATTACGATTAGGAGTCTTATCTTTTATTACGATTAGAAGTCTATCTTTTA
>JANZLH020365384.1:0-13423 GCA_026770325.2 Erythroxylum fimbriatum
CCCTTTTCCTCTCTCTTCTAATTCCAAAGGACATGTCCTTTGGTCATGATATATAAGTTGGAAAAACTTATGAAATGTATTCATTATTAACCATTGAGAAATCCGAACGAAAGAAGACGAGAGGAAATAAACTCTTTTAACTAAATCAACATCTTACAACATCAATCGAAAGCGATCATGGATATTGGTACACATTATTCGATCCGATATTTGATTTACACCAATTACCTCGACCCTTATTCCGTCGAATAAATAGGAAAAGGAGAGTTATAATCGACTGTCATGTCTACACCCATTTCATCTCTTAGCTCAACTTCAAATTCTTCAACACTTTTGTTCGATCTTGGAGGCATGATGGTGTAAAAACCTGCAAAAAAATAGCCAAAGAAATTGGTCCAATTTTAGAACCCTAAAAAATCAAAATCTGCTAAAATTAAAGCAATATAGGAGAAAGAAAGAAAAAGACGACTCGAATGCTCACAAATGTCAAGCTTTTTACAAAAAAATTTAGCTCACTTACAAGATTTCATCGAAACTTTCAACAAAATCCGCGAGATATCTGTGAAAGGAGAGCGATATATGTGAAAGGAGAGTTGAGCAAGAGGAGAGTAGAAAAACAGATGCACATAGAAAATATATAACCTTTTTTAATCTATTTACATTTCTTATGGGCCGCAACTCACCGTTTCAATAAAGAGATTATTTGTTGTAAAATTTTAAAAAACACATCTTCAATGTCATGAAAGAATTGGTTTTTATGCAATGTTAGTGCCAACAATTAATTAACGTTTTATTATTGTTCACTATTTTGCGTTACATATGTATGATAAGATTATTATGTATATTATTTATAATTTATTTGTTATATTAATATAACTGTTAATTATAATTCATTCACAATTATTTGAATGAATGAATTATTGCTAATAATTACTGAATATATTTATTATATATTAAAAATGCTTTATTATATTAAAATTAATTTTGTAACAATGGTTTAGGTATATTTTAACAATAAATTAAGAACAAATATATTTACAATCTACTCTTGTTTAAATAATCAATCACTTTTTCCTAACCATTTTACAGTTAACTCACGATGCATGCCTCAGTTCATACAAAAATACATGATCATAAAAAACTTACTTGTTTAAAGCTCCAATATCTGCAACAATCACGTAACTCTAATCCCTCATGCAACCACGTACATCAACTTGAAAGTTGACAGAGGGTTCGGTTTTACTTGGGCTAGAAGAAAGAAATAACAAAGTGGAAGTGATAGTAAATAGGCAAAACTAACATTTTATTACAACGTAGATTTGATGAGAAACTCTGTGTTGAAGAAAAACTAGAGAAAGAAACTTCAACAAAGAAATGAAGATAAGTACAGTAACTTGTCTTTCAGGTTATTAAAACTCAACTTTAAAGCTTTGACACCTGTCCATTTCTTAACCACTTATCCACTTCTCTTTATTAAAACTCACTTAAGTATGATTTATACTTAAGTTTATGACTTAATAAAACCACTGAAAAACACAAGTCATAACTCCTTGAATCACTATCAGATTTTTCCATAAAAACGTCATTTCGCGTCAACTTTTCATGTCCTTTCTCCTGATACTTAATTAATTTGGTAACACTTTCTTTTGTAAACATGATCCCCTATGTCTTATGTTTCCATTGACACTAAAATCATTCAATTTGGTTTAGTAATTTGGAAGATATACCTTAAACATTTTCGGACTACTCTTATCCAAAACAGTAGACTATACACAACTTCCTGCCAGAAATTGAACATGTTAGAAACTGAATCACAATTGTACTTTTTCATATGAAATGTAGCTCTATTTCTTTAGTTTACTCCAAATAAAAAATCATCTCATTTGGAATTCTATAGATCCAATTATAATCAAAACACCAAAGTATGTTCAGTAAATTAATCCTATCAATTATCGTACTTCAGCACAGTTACATTTCCATCTTCAATTCACCAACCAAATCAATTCATAAAGCTATGATTTTTTTTGGAGATGAAATTCAATTCTTATGAATATATTGATCTAAGAATTAAGTCATTTGGACATTTGGTGAAGAAGTTATCGTCGAAAGAAGTAAGACGGTTTAGCTTGTACAAGAGAAAACTGTTGGAAAACTGTACCATGATAAGACAATTAAGTATCACCCCTTGCAATTAACTAACAGGCGTGAGAACGATCAATCATGCCTGTGTAGGAGTCACACTCGTGAGAATAATTCATGGGTGTGAGAAAAGTCATGGGCGTGAGAAGTATATGAGTATGAAAGAGTCATGGATGTGATAGATAAAGACAAAAATGTTGAAGAATATACACTGTCAGACCTGACACACAATTTTCACTCTAACTCTCTCAATTGATATCAAATTGTTATGAATTTTGTGGAGAGGTACAGCAATGTCTTATGAGTCCAATGGTTCATGAACCAAGTCATTTGGAGGTCGTACGAAGAAGATATTGCCAAGAACCCATCAAATGTTCATCAGCCTCTCAGCATTCATAACTAGCGATCGTGCACTTTACCACAACCCTTCAAAGTCACGATTGTGCTTGTGCATGATTGCCACTTTCGCCTAAACCTTCAAAGTTGCTGTCTTGCATTTGCACAATAGCGGCTTTCACTTTTAAGCCTTCAAGATAGCTATTGAGCATTTGAACGATGGTGACTTTCATGTTAAAGCCTGAATTTCTTTAGTTGCATATCCAATTTCAAACTTCCATAACTTTTGATCTAGAACTCCAAAAATTGCAAACTTTATATCAATAAAAAGCTAAAAGAAATATCTACAATTTCATGAAGACAAATTTGTCAAAATCTATCTAGATCAGTATAGTTCATTCATGAAAGCTTCAGATCAAAAGTTTAACTCCCTTAACAATTTATTCCTAATAACCTCTCAGATGACTTCCATTCACTAAAATCTAGCCCCTTTAATTTTTATTTCTAGTCTTTCTGTTCTATTTCTTTCAACTCATTTAATATAACCACAAGTCTCAACATATCCCATTACAATTCAATATAACTGGAATATCAATGAGTGCGTGTACAATTATTTCCATGTGTGCAAAACTTCAAATCCACATACATGTATGTTGACATTTTGCTAAGCATGAAATGCAAATTTCTCTAACTCTAAACCTTCAAATAAAATTAACGTAGTCTACATATATACATATAAACTAATAACCATTAATTATATCAAAATTGATTAATTTACTATAATTAATTCATTAACAATTATATAAGTATTTTGAAATACAAGGATGAAAAAAATATTTAGTGATATAAACTATATAATAATTAATAATAATTAAAAAAATTATACAGTAGCATATATACCAAATATTAATACTGACTAATTAATAAAGTTATTATATTTTAATAAATGAAATAATTAATTATATACCAATAATTATTAATAATGATTGAATTAATTTATTATATTCTAATTACCGGTAATTATATCAAATTTAATTATTTAACAATAATTTAAGTATATTTAAATAGTACGAATTGTTTATTATTATTCGTTATTTAACACTAACTGCTGGAACACTATAACATGACAAGACAATTAAACATCACCCCTTGCAATTAACTCACGATCTTGAGAATGATTAATCACGCCTATGCAGGAGTCACACCTGTGAGAATAATTCATGGGTGTGAGAAAAGTCATGGGTGTCAGAGGTATACGAGTGTGAAAGAGTCATGGGTGTGATAGATAAAGACAAAAATGTTGAAGAATATACATTGCCAGACTCGACCCACGATTTTCACTCTAACTCTCTCAATTGATTTCAAATTGTTATGATTTTGGGTGGAGAGGTAGACCAATGTCTTACGAGTCCAATGGTTCAAAAACCAGGTCATTTAAAGGTCGAACGAAGAAGATATAGCCAAAAACCTATCGGATGTTCATCAGCCAACAACTCTTGCACGATGGCGACACTCACCTTTCAAACAATGCACGATAGCGATTTTCACCCTTAAACACCCAGAGTCGCTATCGTGCAATTGCACAATAGCGACTTTTTCCTTTAACCCATGCACGACGATGCAACTCCACTTCTTCTTCTTCACCAAAACCATACTTCTAAACTCCATAACTTTTAATCCAGAACTCCAAATTTTGCAAACTTTATATCAATGGAAAGCTTAAAGAAAGATTTACAACTTTCATGAAGACCACAAGTCTCAACATATCCCATTACAATTTAATGTATCCAAAATGTCAATTAGTGCGTGTACAATTATTTCTATGTGTGCAAAAATTCAAATCCACATACATGTATGCTGACATTTTGCTAAGCATGAAATGCAAATTTCTCTAACTCTAAACCTTCAAGTAAAATCAACGCAGTCTACATATATAAAATAAGTATTAATTATATCAAAATTAATTAATTTACTATAATTAATTCATTAACAATTATTTAAGTATTTTGAAATAATAAGATGAAAAAATATTCAGTGATATAAACTATATAATAATTATTAATAATTAAAAAATTATACAGTAATATATATACCAAATATTAATACTGACTAATTAATAAAGAGACTATATTTTAATTAAGGAAATAATTAATTATATACCAATAATTATTAATAATGATTGAATAATTTATTATATTCTAATTACTGTTAATTATATCAAATTTAATTTTATTATATTGAAATTAATTTTTTAACAATGGTTTAGGTATATTTTAACAATAAATTAAGAACAAATATATTTATAATATATTCTTGTTTAAATAATCAATCACTTTATTCTTTTTTAATTCATTAATTAATTTTATATAAATTCCAGTTGATGAATAAAAGATTAAATTAACTTATTCCTATAACTCTAAGGTTAATTTAATAATCACGTTTTATTTTATTTAAATTCGTTAATCACTCATTCATATTTAAATTCATCATTATGTTAATCATGTTTTAATTGTTTATTTAATTTAATATTATTTAATTTTTGACGGAATTGTTCTCGTTTCAGGCTTTTTCCTTGTCAACATTTAATGCGCAAAGCGTATAGCTATCTTAACGTATCTTTAGCGGGAAGAAACACTTGTCTTTACACTATTGAATGTAGCAGTCATCATTTAATGCAACACAACTTACTATTCAAAACCTAATATTCACGTCTGTTTGTCTTGTTGACAAAAGTGAGCTTTTTTTTAACGTATCTCTAGGAAAAGCACTTGTGTTTCACTTTATTGTCTTGACGCAGTACCCATCATTTAATGCATCACAACTCTTCAAGTAATACTTTTATTTTTATGGAGAACTATTGTGTTTTCAAGTAATCCCTTTGTACGTGAGTCACTCAGAAATTATTATGATTGCTTGGGTTTTTTTGATCGATGTACATACACAAAATGTATGTCGGTTGACAGATGAGTTATTGGATTTGGAGTAGTTTTGTTCTAAGTGGAAGGAATGCTGTAATAAGAGTAATTTGCTACCTGTCTTCACGTAACATTATTTGTGTTAACTGTTGTGTTTTTCAAGTAGCCCATTTGTGCGTGAGTTATTCAAAAAATTATTATGATTGCTTGGATTTCTTTTGGTGGGTTTATTATATACAATTAATGTATAATTTTTAATAATATTTGATTTGCACATATTTAATTTTAGCTATAATGATAATTAATTAAATTTCAATTTTAATGTATTATATTATAATAATTACACTTAATAGTATAATTAAAAAATAGAAACATGATAATAAGACCAAACATTTTTTGTTTTTAGTTTTTTATTAAAAATCTCAACTAAAGGAGTTTTTGTTTTCTATTTTTATATTCCAAATCTTAATCAACCAAGTTTTGTTTTTTTAGGAAAAAAATTGGGACCAAAAACATAAAACAGAAATTAAAAATCACAACAGAAAAATAAAAATTATACCAAATGGGCCCTAACTTTTCTAACCTACAAGTCTAAGCTTAATTTAAATCTGTTGATTCGTTGCTCATATTTAAATTAATAAATTTGTTCATCATATTTTATTTGTTTAGTTAATTTTATATAAACTAGTATATAATAATTAATCATAATTGCCTGTATATTTTTTGCTATTTCATGAATTAATTTTTATATTTGCACTTAATATTAATTATCATTAACTTATATTATTTTTAATCTGAACATTTTCGGGTTCTTAATTGTATCATTGTTTCAGATCCTCAAAAAATTGTGTTATCTTGTTTTTTTAATTTAATTTTAATATTTCAGTCTTAATCAATCAGTTCAGTCGTCGTATATAGCCATTTTTTGTGATTGAAATAAGTTACATCACAACTTTTTTTAGAAACAATCCATTAACGTCTTCATCTTTTTACTATTTAAATTTTCTTCTCCAACCTAACACCGACATCATATTTCTTCGTGCAAACTTAACTTCTACTTCGTGCAAACTCAACTTCTCTAAATTACTTTCTCCTTTCAGTTTTCTTCTTCAACCTAAATACATCAGATTCTCTATTTCAGAAAACAAAAGAGAGCAAAAGTAAGATTCCCTATTTCAGCAAACAAAGAAAATGTCGTTGATATTAGTAAGTTATTTTTTTGTTATTTTTTTTCATTTTTAAAATATTCATAAATTTTTTAAAAACATATATGTATCTTCTGTTTGTTACATTTTAGCCAATTTTATTTGTTATCATCTAATTTCCTGTTTACACCGTTTAACCTGTGATTTTCATCTTGATATAGTTAGATAACAAATATTGGATTATCATAATTATATTGTGTTATAGGACAATGTTATGTTGAAAATGTCTGGTACAAATGGATAAAATATAGACAATAAATACAGATATAAAAATCATAACCAAAAACTATCAAATTTAAGCATCATTTAATTATTACTTTTTTAATTGATCAAATAATCTAGTTGGTTTTTATTTTTATAAATATCATTTCATATTTACAATTAGATTATTAATTTTTTCTTATGTTATTTTTCTAACTACATTTAACCTTCATTTTGTTAGGTTTTCTGCTTATTGCCTGCTTCATTCTTGCACTACTCAGGTATGTCTAGTTATCTTACAAAAACATATTGTATAATATTTTGGTATACTTGTTCATGACATGTCCCTTTTCGTTGATATGACAATTAATTTCTTGTTTATATTTCTATATTTCATGACTTACATATACAATTTTACTTTACTAGTATACTCAGTTACATTATATTGTCATTAATTAACTTTCTTATATATCTCTTAATCCTTTGTTTATCTTACGCTAGATTCAACCCATATTATTTTGCGAACTTTTCAAATTTTTTACTAATTCATTAAATGCTTAGATAATCGTGTTTGTTAAATATATAATTTGTTAGATTTTTGTTAAATGTATTGTTAACCTTATTTGTCAAGTCTGTGCTTATTAGATTTTTTTAATTTATTGTCAAATACAGATGTTGGTACTTTATTATAAACTCTTTATTAAATCTATGCTTTGCTGCATGTATTGTCAATCAAGTTTTTATTATACCCAACATTTATAAATGTAATATATGCTTTTTTATACATGTCTCCTTTAATATTATTTATAATTTATTTTAAATTATATTCAATATATATATATATGTATATATTTCATGAATATTATTACTTAAAATGTTTTGATCTTTTTGACAAACATTATAAATTGATACATCAAAACAGTCAATGTTATCTGCATCGTTCAAGCATTCAAATATGGATAGAAATGCTAGAAGGCGTCAAAAATATGCTGAAATGCCAAATGATAAAAAACAAGAATTGTTAAGAGAAACTCGAGCTTCAAAAAAGAGAAGTGCTACTTTACCTGCACTTCACCAAACAATTACTAATCAATATAGCGATTCTTTCATTAATAGCGAACCTTCCAGTAGTCAACTTCTCACTCGTCAACCCTGTAATCAACAAATACATTCTCAATCTATCAATTTTCATGTAGGTCATATTAATCAAGGTATGCTTTTTTAACCTATATTTAAACTATTTTTAATATGACTACTCCACAAAATGATCATGTTCTTTTTATATGTTTCAAGGGATAAATCATCGTACCTCTTCTTCAAAGTTAGCAGTTTTGTAGAATTTACCTGTTGAGCCTCAACAGCTCCATTTTATTCCAAATTGTGAACATTGTTATGCAAAACGATTTTATCTTAAACCTCCATCATTTTGTTGTTCGTCGGGACAAATTTCAATTGTTGCTCATCAAATGTCTCATAGTTTAAAATCTTTATTTTTAAACAATGAAGAAGAATCGAAACATTTCAGGAAGAATGTTCGTACATACAATAACAATGTAGCTTTTACTTCCAATGGAGCTAGGTATGATTGCAACCTAACAAAAAACAAGAAGGGGGTTTATACATTTCGTGTTCATGGACAAGTTTATCATTTCTTTGACAGTTTAATGCCAACAAGTAATAAGGTATCTGGAATCAAACTCTATTTCTTTGATACTGACGAAAAACTAAAAAGAAGGATTGATAGTTGTGATAAACTTCGTGAAAGTACATTGAGACTGATTATGGCAATTCTTCAAGATAACCCTTATGCTAAGTTCTTTCGAAGTCTTAGAGATGTTCCGTCACTTGAAAATCACAAAATAGTTCTTATATGTTATCTTAGCCTTGATCAACGTGTTTATAATCTTGCTACTGTGTCACAAGTAGCTATTATATGGATTGAAACTGGTGATGAACAAAATGATAAATATCATCACATTCAAGTCTACGCTCACTCAAGTACAAGTTATATAATTCAATCTTACTATGCATGTTATGACCTGCTTCAATATCCACTTTTATTTCCTCACGGTGAATCTGGATGACATCGTGGCATCAAGCGGTTAGTTTCACAAAGAAATAGGACCAATGTTTTAGATGAAGGAACCAATGTTTCTCTCCACTCTTTTACTGATCCATCTGAATTATTCGCTCTCGAAAACATAAGTTTGTCTTTTTATTTTTTCGTTTTACAAAAATTAATTAATTGCACAGTTTTATTTAACAATTTTATTTTTATTTTTACTAGCTGCTAAAGAAGGACACTGTGAGTACGATTTAGTTTCTGCTAGAGAATATTATTGCTATCGACTTCAAATGAGAGATAATGACGAATCCATGCTCCTACATAGCTTAAGACTACTTCAACAATTCATTGTTGGTACTAATATAAAGATTGAAACATCCCGACTTGAATTCTATAGAAAAAATAGAATGAGATACGGGCAGAAATTTTACAAGGTGTTTTAGATAGCATTAACATTGGTCAAACTGAAGGTTCTAGAATTGGTCGTCGAATTATTCTCCCAGCTTCATTTATCAGTGGTCCAAGGGACATAAAGCAACGTTATCTCGATGCAATGGCTCTAGTACAAAAATATGGTAAACTAGATATTTTCCTCATTATGACTTGCAACAATATGTGGAAAGAAATATAAGAGAGTCTTAAATTTCATGAAAAGGCGCAAGATAGACCAGATTTATTGACTAGAATATTCAGAGCTAAATTTGAAATTCTAAAAAATGAGTTAATCAAAAAACAAATCTTTGTAGATGTCGCCGCATTAGTTTATGTTATTGAATTTCAGAAGCGTGGATTCCCTCATGCTCATTTACTGTTGATATTTAAACCACATTTTAAGTTGCTAAATCCAAATTCTTATAATCAAATCATATCTGCTGAAATACCTAATCCTGATCAAAGTTCTAGGTTATATTCTCTTGTCATTAAGTATATGATCCATGGTCCTTATGGTTTTATGAACAAAGATTGTCCTTGCATGAGAAATGCTATATGCAAAAACCATTATCCAAAAAGTTTTACTGCTTTTACTGTTTATGGTGAAGACAGTTATCCGTGCTATAGAGGAAGAGATGATGGAAGGAAAGCAAAAATTTGCAGACATAAGGTTGATAATAGGTAGGTGGTTCCTTATAATTCATACCTTTTGATGCTACTTAATTGTCACATTAATGTTGAAATATGTTCAACTGTCAATCTTGTTAAGTACTTAAACAAATATGTCTTTAAGGGCCATGACCTTGTGAACTTTAGCATCGTCGATCAAGAGAACACAAGTAATATTGATGAAATCAGTAATTTCCAAGAAGATCGTTGGATTTCACCTCCCGAAGCTTTATGGCGCATATATGAATTTCGTCTACCAGAGATTAATCCATCGGTTTATATACTATAAGTTGACTTCCCAGATCAACAGTTTGTTTCCTTTGACAAAAATGTTAATTTGTTTTATTTGTTGAGAAATATCGACTTCTTGAAAATGACGCTGAACGAATTTTTCAAGATGAATTTGACAAATAAAAAGGCTGCAGAGATGAAATGTATGTATAGAGATTTCCCACAACATTTTGATTGGAATAGAAAAACAAAAACATGGTCAAAAAGAAGCCGAAGAAAAGTAATAGGAAGATTGGTTATTGTTGACTTCAAGAAGGAGAAAGGTATTACTTGAGATTATTATTCACGCATGTTAAAAGACCAACATCATTTGATGACTTGTTAACTGTTGATGGTTAAAAGATTAGCTATTTCACGGAGACTGCACTACAATTGGGATTGCTAGCATCTGACTCTTACATAGAACAAACACTTGAGGAAGCTGCCATCTTTCAAATGCCAGCATCGCTCAGACTTTTATTTGCTACTCTCTTGTTTTGTTGTTTGCCGACAAATCCTAAGCAGCTCTGGGAAACTTTCAAGGACGACTTTTGCTCTGACTACCAGTGTGCTTCTTGTTCCTATAATACGTACACATCTAATGATGTTACAAAAATGGCCCTTTAAGATATTAATAAATGTCTAGAACAAATGGGCAAAAGCTTGGCCGATTACCATTTTACTCATCATCAGTTTCATGTTGATTATCATCAACAACAAACTAAGGAAGTACAAAGTGAAATAAATATACAGATTAATCCAGAATACCTATTATTACAATCAAGGTTGAACAATGAACAAAAGCACACATTTGATTTAATAATGAATTTAATTTTGACTTCAGTCGGTGCAAGCTTTTTTATTGATGGTCCTGGCGGAACTGAAAAAACTTTCTTATATCGAGCTCTCCTTGCAAATTTACAATCACAGGGGCATATTGCAATTGTTAGTGCTAAATCGAGCATTGTAGCATCAATCATTCTAGGTGGTAGGACAACTCACTCAAGATTTAAAATCCCACTTGATTTGTCAAAGTAAAAAGTTTTTCAATTAAGCAAACAAAGCAATATTGCAAAATTGATATTTGAATCTAGTCTTATCTTATGGGACGAGGCTTCCATGGAAAAATAAGAAGCCATTGAAACATTTCACAATTTACTTCAGAATATAATGGACTCTGATAAGCCTTTTGGGGAAAAAATTGTTGTATTTGGTGGTGACTTTCGTCAAACTTTGCTAGTTATTGACTAAGCGACAAAACAATAACTCATTGATTCAAGTCTTCTAAATTCGCATCTTTGGCCATATATGTGTAAATTCTCTTTGACGATAAATATGAGAATTGTATCAAATCCAACTTTTTCTGATTTTTTATTGCGAGTTGGAGAAGGTACTGAGCCAATGGATGAGCAAGATAAAATATGCTTGCCAAAAGAATTGATTATTCCTTATGATAACAAGGATGAGTCTCTTAACAGATTAATATTTTTCCATTATATATTTTACTATCCTTTTTTACAATTGCTATTACATTTTTTCTAATATATCGTTATCCTCACCAGGTTACTTCAAAACGTCTTCTCTAACCTAACCTTATATTCACCCGATCCATATTAGATGATAAACAGATGCATGTTATGTCCAACAAACAACTGTATTGATGAAATTAATGACATTATGATTAAAAAATTGTCAGGAAATATGTATTCGTATATGAGTTTCGATAAGACGATTGATCGAAGTCATCAAGCTGATTATGAAGATTTTCTCAATTCTTTAAATCCTAAAGGGCTACCTTTACGTAAAATCTTGCTCAAAGAAGGCTCTCTAATTATGCTACTCAGAAATTTAAATCCAACTAAGGGACTATGCAATAGAACAAGGTTGATATGCAGACAATTAAAAGATCATACAATTTCTACAGAAATTGTGTTTGGAACTCACAAAGGAAAATTGATTTTTATACCTAAAATTCCTTTGCAATCTTCAGAAAATGAAAAAAAAAATGGAATTCCTTTCGTCAGAACACAATTCCCAATTTGTTTGTGTTTTGCAATGACCATAAACAAATCTCAAAGTCAAACACTTGATCATGTAGGAATTTATCTCCGTCAACCTGTATTCTGGCATAGACAACTATATGTCGCTCTATCAAGAGTTCGAACTCCTAAATCAGTTAAAGTTCTGATTATTCCTGGAACTTTTGAATCTTCAAACTTTGATAAAAAAAACAAGAAATATTTTTTTTCGTGAAAATTTTCAATTAGTCAGATTATAAAACATAAAAGTTCTTGAGAGGTATCTTAGCTGTTTCTTTTGTCACTTGATATAATTTCATTTCATGTAAAAAATTCTTTCTCTTCACTTATTCATTCAACATATTCTTTCAGCATGGACAACCGGTTATTGATTAAGGATATTTTACTTGGAGCTCAATGGTGGTCTTGTGAAATAATAGTCCAAGAAAAACAACATATTGTCACTTTGCCTGCTACACCATTAAAAAGATAAAAGTTTATCTTCTTTGATTCTAAGGTATAACAATTACGCTTTCTTCCTTTTACATTTTTTGAACTTAACTATTAATAATTTCCTTATTATTAACAGGGATCACAAGTTGAAGGTATCGTATCCAACAATGATACCTAACGAATGAGCAATATCTTCGGACCATGTAAGAAATATATTATTTCTAATGCAATTGTGAAATCAATTCCGTCACAATACCAAACCAAAAATTTGGAAATATAATGGATTATTACGAGCCGTACTGTCATCGAACTTGTGCCAGAAGATGAAACAATCATCCCCATCAAATTTAACTTTATGCCTTTCAGCAATCTCATGGACTGTGTAAATGACAAGCAGAAATCAGTTGGTTAGATCCTTAATATATTTCTTCATACAATGTTCACAAATTTTTTATTGTATCTAATTATATTTATCTTTAACACGTGATAGATATTTTAGCCGTCATTATTGAAGTATTGGATACAAAAGAAATCGTCAAAGAAGGAAGAACTTCCACTGTGCAAAAATTTGTTATTACTAACAAAGAGTAATTTTAATCTTCTGTTATTCTTTATATTTTGCATCAACCTGAGATAAATTTTGTGTTTTTTCTAACATTTTTTATTAGATACCAAACGATTATACTGTCACTGTGGAATTTTTTGTTGATTACGAAGGCT
>JANZLH020365722.1:0-13419 GCA_026770325.2 Erythroxylum fimbriatum
GTGACTTGGGAGTCCCATTCTTTCGGCAGTGAGCGAAGAATCTTCTTCACCTTCTCGCTATCCGTCATGTGCTTTCCGAGATTGCCTAATCCATTTATGATTTCTGCAAAACGATCAAGCATTGTGGAAATTGACTCACCTTCCTTCATGACGAACATTTCGTAGTCATGGAGAAGCATGTTGATCTTCGTCTCCCGAACTTGATTTGTCCCTTCATGAGTAACTCGAAGTCTCTCCCACATTTCCTTGGCAGTGGTGCATGAGTTCACCCGATTTCTTTCCTCAACCGTTAAAGCACAGTATATCAGCTTCATAGCTTTAGCGTTAATATACGCTTGCTTCCAATCGTTGTCATCATACTCCAGCTCCGTTTTCAACTCGCCATTTTCTTTCAGTGGAGCTTGAAGGCCGAAGATAATGATCTTCCAGTATTCTACTCCCTCGCTTATGATGTGATACTTCATGGGATTTTTCCAAGAAGAATAGTTAGTACCATTAAACAATGGAGGGCGATTATTTGTATTACCTTCTCCTGCTAGGTTGTTGTGTGTCATCCCATATACTTCTGCTCTGATACCAATTGTAAACGATCTAGAAGGGGGGTTGAATAGATCTTTAAGACTTTTCGAATGATTCTACAATAAAATCAGAAGTCAATTCACACAAAACCAATTTAATTAAAAATAAATGCAAAGAGTAGAGAAGAAGGGCAAACACTGTTTTTATAGAGTTTTGGTGCTAAGACCTACGTCCTCTACCTAAGCTCCCACTTAGGATTTGGCAAACCACTATATTGGACTCTTTTTAGTTTAGTGCGAACTTTTACAATATCACTTGATTTCCGGCTCAAGTTACCTCACAAACGATTTGTTTTCCGGCACAAATCCTACCTCACAAGTGACTAAACCCTAATTACTCAAAACCACAAAACAATGATGAAATAATAATGTAAGACCAATGCTCAATAACAGATTGGAATTGTATGAGAGCAATAGAGAGCTAATCTTGAGAGTAGTATGTTGTTTTTGGCTATGTAAACCTTGCTCCCTTTTTCCTTGATCTTCATCCTTTTATGTGCAGACCCTTTTGATGTTTTTGGACCTTGGAACATCTACTAGCCATTGCTGGTAATCTGCTAGCCGTTGCTAGATTAATACTTTCCATGTGTGTCTTATTTCCTTCGTCAGATACAGTTTACTTTAATCATAAGTCGACTTGTCGTGTGTATAAGTCGACTTGTCAATATCCATAAGTCGACTTGTTCATGGTAGGTCGACTTGTGACAACTTTTTCGTAAACTTCTCCGCTTTGAAATACCTCGACTTGTGCATGGTAACTCGACTTGTATAACTCGACCTTGATAAGTCGACTTGTATCTTCTTATAACTCGACTTGTGTCAACATATTTCACTTCAGTCCTTTGATACCTCGACTTGTATAATGTGTAAGTCGACTTGTTGCTCCAACGGATATATTCTATCAAATCTCTCATGATCTTCATTTTTAATGCCTTAATTATGTTGAAAATTATTTCCTTCTTGATTCCTCAATAATTTATAAGTCTTCTAGATTTCTTTCAATCTAAAAACACCTGCAATAAATTTCTTACCAATTCTATACATTTTATTATTATCAAAATATTAGGAATTTATTTTGTCAACCACCATTGATCCAACGGTATATCCAACTGTTATATTTTGAAAAGTAAATAATGAAAAATAACATTTAGTGATACATGTAATAGATCATTAATAAATTGACTTTACTTCTTAAGAGTAGTTTAACTGGTAGTAAACATCTTTTTAATGTTTCTCATTTTAAAAAATATAAATTTGAGCAGTCCTGAATAGATAATAATCTTACAACTTATTTAAGATATCAAATGAATGATTTAGTTAACTATATTGAATTTATCAATTAGTTGTAATTTATTGATTCACTAATTTATTTGAATTATATGATTTATGAATTGTTATACATATCTCCTGTTTTATATTATACCTATCTAAAAAATAGCTCATAAAATTTAAAATTTGTTAAAGCAAAGTATGTCTAGCACTTTTCTGCATAAAATATTCAACTCCATTTCAAACGTTTATTGAGATTATAGCAAATAAAAGACTTTATTTAAGTCTCATACAGATATTTGCGGTACAAGTTGTGCTTTCTTGATTTTGGTGCTAGTTAAAAAATAATAATAATGTGTTTGTAATTATAATTCAACATATTGTTTAGTTGAAATTAAAAATTAATAACAATAATTCTTTTTCTACCCTGTATTACTACTAATTTTCATAGGAAAATATTTGTATTTAAACATACAAATTACAATGATACCATTCATTTTATTTCTAATTCTGAATATGAAACTATAACATCTCGCACATTTGATGTCTTTATAGTGCTTTAATTCCCATCAAGACATTCTGGTTCAACCTTTCAACTTGGATACATTATAATGGCTGCTAAGGAGCTAGTTGTCGTAAACCCAGGACATTTACATCACTAAACATGGATTAGCATTAGCCTCCTTTGATTGGACATTACATATCCATCTCTCTACATTACTTAGAACACAGGACCAGCTGCAAGAATCTCCTCAGTCAACTTGTTATCTTTTCCAATCTTATAATTAGTGAATACCTCAAAATTCTTCTTGAAAAGGCCAGCCAGCTTTGACAGGGTATTCTTGTAGGCCATTTTGTCCGACCACTGCAATACAAACCAAACTCATACGTACATAATGATGACTGATTTTTATGCTTTCTGCTGATTTTTTTTTTTTTTAAAAAGACTTACAGTGTTCACAGGATCGAGAATTTCTGAAGGCACGCCCTCAATTTCTGTTGGGATTTCAAATCCAAACACCTCAGTCTTTCTGTAGTTTGCATTGAGAAGATTACCAGAGTGTATAGCATCAATTATTATCCGAGTGTATGCTAATTTGATACGGCTTCCAAATCCGTAGCTGCGTTAAAACATTGTAATCACCACCTGAAATTGATGATAATTTATACTTGGAACGTGTGGACGCCATCACATACATACCTGCCACCTGACCAGCCAGTATTTACTAGCCATCCTGTAGCCCCATGCTTCTGCATCTTTTCAGCCAGCATTGCTGCATACTTGGTAGGATGCAGCATTATAAAAGCCGCACCAAAGCAGGCTGAAAATGTTGCCGTTGGCTCCTTAATTCCGTCCTCGGTCCCAGCAACCTGTTCGTTCAACACAATATCTCAAAACCGTGCCTGTATCTATTCCACCTGAAGAACTACTTCAAATTGTTTTGGAATTTTTGAGAGAAGTACCAGTGCAGTATAACCACTGATGAAATGGTACATGGTCTGTGCCAAGTTCAGTTTGCTAATAGGTGGGAGCACTCCAAAGGCGTCGCACGCCAGAAGGATGACATTTTTGGGATGGGGACCAACACACGGTATCTTTGCATTCGGGATGTACTCTATAGGATATGCTGCTCTAGTGTTTTCTGCAATAAACAAAGTTGATATCAGTTGATCCCTGCAACTTGAATCTTAGTTAGAAAAGAGAACATATCAAACTAATATTTGCTTCAATACGTAAAAACAAGTAATGATATAGACAAAAGCAAGTAATTAATCTAGAGTACCTGTAACAGATTTGTCTACGTAATCTACTTCTCTAGTATGCTCATCAAACACCACATTCTCCAGCACTGTGAAAACATAAGAACACTTGTTAGCTTCAACTTAACTCCACCAAGCGGAGGCTTTCAGGCTTTAAAAGCTCTTCATTTGCAAATTTTTGATGCACTTCAGATCGCATAATAATCACTCACCAGTCCCAAACTTGATGGCATTCCAGATGTCAGGCTCCTTCTCTCGTGATAGATCAATGCACTTGGCATAACAACCACCTTCAATGTTAGAGACACCATTCTCACTCCAGCAGTGCTCATCATCCCCAATTAAGTACCTATTATGATCCGTAGAAAGGGTTGTCTTCCCGGTACCTATGACAAATAAAACCAAAAGGGAGTTTATAAGCAACAAGATCACAAGTAACACGACCAAGTAGAGTTTGTCAACGAAATCGTGACGATCACACCATAAAATAAATATACCTGATAATCCAAAGAAGAGGGCAACATCTCCATCCTTCCCCATATTGCAACCAGAGTGAAGGGATAAAATTCCACGCTTAGGCATGAGATAGTGCATTACGCTGAACAGACCTTTCTTCATTTCCCCAGCATACTGTGTGCCAAGGATGACCATCTCCCTCCTGGCAAGATTAATGTCTATACTAGTAGAGGAGGTCATATAATGGGTGTACCTATTACATGGGAACTGTCCTGCGTTGTATATAGTGAAGTCTGGAGTTCCAAAGTCCTCCAGCTCCTCATGAGTGGGTCGTATGCACCTGTATCCCACCCGGTTACGCCACATACACAAAGCTAACATATCCTTGAATCTACATTTTTTCCTCCTCTGTTTAATTATCTTGAAGATTAGATATTTAGAAGTACATGAACCATGATAAAACTTCCAAGATACTTCCCTTCCAATGCCTGGTTTGTATGAATTATAATCATCGGATGATGAGAGAAACAGTGTACAATTGTCAAAATTTTCTTCACTTTCGTTTAGCCACAAATAGAGACCTGTTCAACGATTTTTAACTCATATGGCAGAAACAGAATCCTGTTCGGTGGTGTTGATGGTAATACTTACATGTTGTGCATGAACAGAGAATGATAAGCCCTGGCAGATACAATACGGACTCTAATTCGGTGTTCTGGGTCCCAATTGAGAAATTGATCATTCACAAAAACCTGAAATTTGAGGACAAATTTCAACTGTCAAGGCTTACGTTCATAGTTCAAATTAAACTACTTATCTTTAAATTTCCGAAGGCTCAGCACACAAGTTTCTTGTCTGACTTGGATTCAAGAAACATTGATTGAAAGATGGACAAACTCTTTATCATTTCTAAGACCCTGCAGGAGCCAACTGGAAGCCTGAATATAATTAGGTCCTATGAATCCATGAGCTCTCTGGGACTGGACATATTGTAGAAAAGACTAAATCTAGGAGCACAGATCGTCAGGTGGCTAGGATAGTCAAAAGGGTTGGGATCCTATAAGTGGAGTACAAGTCAAAATTCGAATAGTTATCAAGTAGCTATTGGTCGAGAAGTCCAATCGGTTAGGAGTCCAGACACACTCAAAAAGACTTCATGAACTGTAGCATTTGGGATAAATAATACTTAGAACCACAGTGACCTGTGACCTGACACCATTGAAGTATTGTATGAATGACATCATTTGGTTGAGGTGTGCGGTTAACGCTGTTGAGCTGTAACTTGACAACAGCCAACGACTGCGGCGGGCGTTCCATATTAATGGACCCAGTTCTACAAGTGCGGGAACGGAGGGAGGGATAAGGGCACTCGAAACAGTAACATCCGGCCTAAACAAAAATATGGAAAAATATATACAACTAAGTGAATCAGTAGTTGCTATTTGTTTGTAATGAACTAAATAAACCTCCAAAATCAATAAATAATTCATAAATTATATAATTCTAATAAATCTTATAAAAACGTCTCAAAATTTTTAAAATCACTAAACAACTTGTTAGCTATATCATTTAAGTAAATCATTTTCCAAATCAAGGGATATGTCATCTACGTCACCAATATCAAAGTTTAAAGAGTATGTTCAATCCAGAATTTGATTCCCTAATCTTAAAAAGGTGAAAATTATTTAGAGAATCTTCTTCTTCCACCGCCGCCACCACCATCACCAAAATTGGTGACTACTGTAACGAAATAACCTAGACCATACTTGAGGACTATCGACAATAAAAGGCTTTTAACTACGTTTGTGTTAGATTTCCGGCTTTCTAGCCGCAATCTTGGGACCCAGAAAACGGAAGTGCTCATGACAACGTCTGTAGAGACCATGCGATGGTTATGGCTTTTTCTGGGGAGTTGACGTAGCATTCGCACGTCTTCATGTATGGTTAGCCATTTAGCATGAGGTGGAGATGAGGACACCGCTTAGAGTTTTACTTGCGTCATCAGAAGGGGACAAGCCCTTGAAAGTTTAAACGAACCACCATGGCCGCAAGTATTATCAATTTCTATCAAAGAACGTAAAACGATACCTTTTCTAGTGAATTCAAGTAGTCGACGGCTCGTTCTCTGTTAACTAGGAAAGTTTGTTCGTCCATTTCAATGTTGGGCGAGCCCCTGCAGAAGCGAGCAGTTAATGCATCAAGGAAAAAAAGCGACAGAAAACATGTGGAAGCACAAGCACAGGAACTTACTTTCCCCACCAAAGTTCCTCTTCAGTGGTCTTGTCCTTGACAACACGTTTGTCTCTCGGTGACCTGCCCGTCTTTGCCCCGGAAAGAGTCACCAGAGCGCCATTTGATGTTATGAATGAACCCTTCTCATATTTGATAGCTTGCTCGTACAGCTCTGTTCATTTTCCAACATCTCCGGTTATTAGGCAGCCTATTATTTAACGATTATAAATTATAATTAACTGTCACTACCCTGTATACAACAAAGAAAAAGAGGATAATCAACTCGATTATGTAAAGAACTATTAAACTTTCCATTCATCTCATCAATTCAGCCCCACTTGCCCAAAAGGTGGGAATAAAATAAGAGCTATCTAATTTTAGCTTATCACAAACTAGGTATAAGTTAACAAAATAAGTTAAATAAGGGAGTAAATGAGCGTTACCAGCGGGAGAAAGATTATAGAGGACGTGAGTGAACTTGAGGGAGCTATCACTCACGCTTATAGTTGGAGTGAAATGGTGGGAATGAGATGTGTGCGTCACCTTCTGTCCTTCTGACTTTCTCGCTGGGTCTCCTTTCACCACCTTGGGTCCTGTCTCCCTCGTCAGAGACGCCAACGATGCGCTAGTACATATGAATGACTTTTAGCTGGTGATTTTTCCAGGCAATGGGTAACTAGTAAATTAAAATTAAAGATACGTATGGTATGCACCTGATAGACTGGAGCTGCTGTTTTTGGCGTTCTTCTTCGGAGAGGGTGGTAAAGAAGGCACCTTGTGGTCCTGTGATTGGTGTGGTGGGAGTTGATCTCTTCTTCTGAAGAGAATGGAGTTCGTCGATTGTTTGGGCTTTCACTGGAGGAGTACTGTCGTCGTGACACACATCGTTAGTTTTCTTCTGTGTCTGAATTTTTGGCAGCCCTTTTCTTCCTGTACTTGTACTTGTAATTGCACTTGCATTGGCAAAGCTGAACTCTCCGCTCTCCGTTCCGTTGTTTGCCATCTTCGTATCTGCAATGAAAAAATAAATCAGTTATACAATTGTTTACGATAATATATCCAGCAGAACGGAAAACTGGAGAAGCAAAAGATAAAGACTATACATCTAAGCTTAGATTGAAGATAAGCGCGAAAGGAAACGAATATCTAAAACAAGTGCGGATAAGGATGAGCGTTAAAGCACGAAAGAGAAAAGAGGATTGGCAAGGAAGGTAGCAACCTGACATAAAATAAAACACCAAGCGCTGGTAATGAAAGGTTTCCAACGAAAAATAATACCTGGAGCCTGTACAAAGAGACTTGCTAGGTTCCCTTATATAGGCTTCTTCCCTTCCCCACCGCTTACTTCACCATGGTTTGCTTCTAACCATAGTTTCGTTTCTTAGTTCTTGACACGTTTACTACTAGAAAGTAAATGAAAGTGAAATACATGAATTTATCTTGCCTACTCCTTTGTTGGTATCAAGGTAAATTGACTATTTCTGTTAATTGTATTTTCAAGAGGTTTCCTTCTTCACCGCCAATAGAAAAACATATCATTTGGAGTAAAATATGGAGTTTTTCAAATTATGGCAATTACATGTGATTTACTACATCTTACATATTTCCCATCTTAATAGACTGAGAATACTTATCTTTTCTGGAATTATGTATGTGGCCAGCGTATATGGTCATTAATTAACTCACGAGTTATACTATTAATAGGTAATGAAAAATGTAGTACTAAATAAATCGAACGCTCACCGTGTCATCCCTTTCGATGTAAGGATACAGTCCGGATCCCGGACGCTGGAGTCTATTGGTCAGGCCAGCTTTTGGCACCTCTGCTTTTCTTCTGTTTTCAAGCGTCACGACTCACGACCCGTGCTTCTAACACAAATGTGCAGGCACTAATCCATAATCACCATTCACAAGGCTCGTGTGAGTTAAACTAAAGTAGATGTTACCCATGGCTTCCGTCAAATTTTCATTTCTCTTTCGGCATCGGTTATAACAATCAATACATGGTCAAAATCTCACTTTTTTTATCAACAGTTACTACGGTTTCCTATCCTACGAGCTCAAAACGTATTGTACAAATGGGCTTTTACTATACTTTTTGGATACTATACGGTGTATTCTGAAAAGATAAAGCTGCACGTAATGATCTATATTCTTATTAAATTAAGATTATAATATCCTACAATTTTATGTACACGCAATTGCTCGGATTATGTTATTTTTGGTACTATGTCAACCCCTTTACATTTCACTACAATTTTTATAAAATGAATATGTTTGAAACGTCATGCTTGCTTTATGGATAAACATAGGACCTATCTTACCAAGTTAATACTGGATCTAAACATATATCTATGTGCGTGTACCATGTGGAGCTTTTTTACATTTTATTCAGCGCGGGGCTCAGTTTAAGTGAAGCAAGTGATAAAGCTGGATTGGCTTTTGCAGTATTTCGAGTGGGTGTAGACGCAGTGTATATCAGAACCCTTCCATTGGAAAGGTCATCAAGCGTCCTCAAATTAAGAACATATTTACATTAACAACCTTTAAATTGATATTTGATCTGATAGGTTAACCGGCATATGGATAAATTAAGCACATATTTCATTAACAACCTTTAACCGGCATATCGATTTCTTAACCCACAAAAGCTTGGGACTTTATGGATAGAACGAGGAATGCGAGGGTCAATTCGCTTGAATGTAAAAATATAAATTTTTTAATTAATTTTATAAATATAATCTAAGGATTAATTTTGAACATTAGAGAAATAAGTTGCGCTCTTTATATTAGTAGACTGATATGAACCTAAGTGGGGCTCATTCAAGTGGAAGATCTTAGACTGAGTATTTCATAAAGAAGAGTTTACATGGTCTTGGTAGTGTTTACGTGTTGAATTGATTTATGAAGAATAATCCTATTTTCTAGGAAATTTGTTATTTGTTGTTTCTTTTGTTTCCTGGAAGTATAGGCTGGTATTCAGCCGTGGGGTTATGGATGAGTATTTTTTAGGAGTTGTGTTTCTTGTAGGCTAAGCCTCCTAGCTATGATGGAGACTATAAATGTTTTTGGTTAATTCAATAAGAAATACGAATATTCTTAGCAAAGTTTTGTTTCCTCTATTCTCAGTTCTTTTTTGAATTTCTTTAATCTCTAATACTTTCTGTTATAAGCTAATTGTGCCCATCAATTGGTATCAGAGCCAGGTTGATCACTAATGGAGACACAACAAAAATCCAACGTCGAATTTCAAACCGAAATTTCGGATACGATTGCTAAACATGATGACCGAATTGAGCATTTAAGCTCATTGATGGAAACCCTTTTGAAAGAATTCCAAACCCATAAAATAGCAACCACTTTGCAGAGACCAACACAAGAGGAGCATTCCTACAGCCCAGGACAGTCTGCCACAGCTGAGTATAAGAAAATGTCCCTAAAGTTGTCTTTCCCACGTTTCGATGGTGAAGACCCACAATGTTGGACATTTAGAGCAGAACAATACTTCGAATTCCAGGTAGTTCCCGAAGAGCAGTAGGTGTCATTAGCATCGTTTCATTTTGAAAAGATCACTTTGCAATGGTATCGATGGTTCATCAAAGACAAAAGGCCAATTATGTGGACAGAGCTTAACCGTGCTATGATGAAACGATTCGGACCAACGGTGTATGCAAATCCATATGAGGGTCTTATGAGGTTATAACAAACCACCACCATCTAGGCTTACCAAGAGAGTTTCGAACGACTTTCTAATAAAGTCGATGGATTGCCGGAGGACTTTCGGTTGGGGTGTTTCCTGGATTAAAAGATGAATTCCGGTATGATGTCAAGCTAAAGGACCCATCCACCTTAGCCAAAGCAATTGGAGCTGCAAAATTGGTTGAGGAACGAAATCAAATGTATAAGCGATTTCTTCCACGAGCCAACTCGAGCCGGCACACGTCCAAACATGACCAATGGGGATCCAGGACCCCCGTCACCCCAAGTAGGGCAACCCAACTTTTGAAAGTTGTCTCCTTAAGAGCTTAAAGAATGACGAGAGAAGGGGCTTTGTTTTTACTATGATGAAAAAATTGCTCCGGGGGCATCGGTGCACTCGCCCGCAGCTTTTTATGATAGAAGACATAGATGAATTGTGTAGCGAGCTAGAAGGAGAGGAGGAGTCAGATGAATCGGTGAAGCACGGGACTCCAGAGATATCTTTCTACGCCATCACATTACGGGAAGTCAACACTTACAAACTTTACGTGCTGTTGGTAAGTTATCAAAGAAAGACATCTTGGTTTTAATAGATGGTGGGAGCACTCATAATTTTATTGATAAGAAGGTGACAGCTAAGTTTGGGCTAAGAATAGGCGTTGAAAAGCAATTCCAAATCATTATTGCTAATAAAGAAAGAATCGCATGTACGAGAGTTTGCAGAGGAGTGCAATTGGTGGTTTAAGGATGTGTAATTGAGGCTGATTATTTTGTGTTACCCGAATCAGCTTATCCAGCGGTTTTAGGAATCCAATGGCTGGAAACTTTGGGGCCAGTGGAGATTGATTATGCTAAACTGACAATGGGTTTTAATTATAAAGGGGGTCCCATATATCTTCTAGGGATTGTGGTAAAAAGAGTTGGAGGCGTTAACAAAGAAAGAGTCAAGCAACTTATATACAAGTCTTTCACTAGGTGAGGGTTTCTTTGTCCAGATGGTTACAACAGCTTTGATGTCCACCGAATCCTCACCAATCCCTTCGGGTGTGGACAAACTTTTATCTTAGTTTCCTGAAGTGTTTAAAAAGTCAAAAAGTCTGCCACCCACCAGAACCCAAGATCACAAAATTCCTCTTTTACCCGATACCAAACCGGTAAATGTTCGTCCTTATCGTTATCCTTATTATCAAGAATCTGAGATTGAGAAACAAGTTAGGAAATTATTGGAAACCGATTTGATCAGACCGAGTACTAGTCCATTTTCATCTCATGTTCTGTTGGTCAAGAAAGCAAGTGGCAAGTGGAGATTTTGTATCGACTACCAAGCCTTGAATGAAGTCACGGTTAAAGATAAGTTCCCAATCCTTGTCATCGACGAACTCATGGATGAATTATTTGGAGCTTAGTATTTTTCAAAATTGGATTTAAGGTTCGGATACCATCAAATCTAGGTTTGTTAGAATGACATTCCAAAGACTGCCTTTAGAACCCATGAAGGACATTATGGATTTATCGTAATGTCATTCGGGCTCACCAATGCTCCTTCCACGTTCAAAGCTTGATGAATGACATATTTCGCCCGTATTTTCGAAAATTCTTCCTGGTCTTCTTTGATGATATACTAGTGTACTCTAAGACGTGGGATGAACATCTTGATCATCTCCAATTGGTGCTTGCAATCCTAAACCAGCACCAACTCTACGCAAAGGAGGAGATGTGCGTGTTTGGTGTGCAATGCATAGAGTATTTGGGCCATATGATCACTGGGAATGGCGTGGAACCCGACCCATCCAAAGTACATGTTGGGCCCCGATTCGCATTAAGCATGTTTAAATTATTTTGAGGTTGTTTTAGTGTGATAATTTTACATTGATTGGAATAAATTGAGGAAATGTTAAGAAATATAAAATTGAAGGAATTTAGTGAAATTAGAGCGTAATTTAATAAGGTGTTAGACTTTAAATTTGAAAGAGCCCATTAGGAAGACTATATATATGTTATTAAGGCTTAAGGTATCTAAGTGGGCTTTTAGCCCTTTCCAATGGTCATTTAATTGTCTTTTAAATGAGAAAGGAAGGACTTAGTTAGGAGAAGCCCACGAAATTCCAGCCCATGAAATTCAAGTGTTAAGTTGGAGGGAAAGATGAAAATTTGGGCAAATTTAAGTTATAAGGAGGGAAAGATGGAATTGGGCTTAAGTGGGCTTTGTAGTATTATATATAGCATATTACATAGAATGAGAAAGGAAGAATTTGCATAGTGGATTGCTAGGAAGCCCAAGCCCACGAATGTTTAAGTTGGAAGGAGGGAAAGTTTGAAATTGGTGAAAGTTAGGAGGGAAAGGTGGAGAGTGGGCTTAAGGAGTTAATGAGTTAGTGAAGTAAATGCAAAACTTAAGGCTTGGGAAGGTTTGTAAATGGAGGCCCACAAATTGTTAGGTTATGAGTTAAATGAGAAGGTTGTTTGCTAAAGCCCACTTCAAATGCAAAAGACTAAAGCAAAGAAGGAAATAAAATGAAAGAAAGAAGAAACATAAGTGAGGTGTCGTGTGGTTGAAGTGAGGAACGAAATTTCTTGTGAAAGAGAGCATGAAGTGGAGTCGTTTAAGGCATTAAGGAGTGGACGAAATGTTCAACTTAAGGAGAGCTTGAAGGATGTCGTTTAAGCCTTAGGTTTTAAGTGAGTTAGGAATAAAATAAACTAAGGCAATGGAGAGAAGAAGGTTCACGACACTTCTAGGAAGAGAGGCTCACGGTTTTTGCTCAAAGAAAAGAAAGAGTGATTTCGGTCAAGAGAAGGAGAAGAAGAGTTGATTTCTTGCTTGAGGAGAGTGAATCTAAGGGTTTTCTTCAAGAAGAGAGTGGAAGGAAGAAGAATTTCGTGAGTCATCATCAAGGTAAGGGTTTCGAAATTTTGAGTTTTCTAGTTAAGATTTTTGTGTTTCTTGTTTCCAATGGGTGGATTGAAGAGATTGTGTATGAAAGAACAAGGAAAGGAAGAGTTTAATCTTCCTTTGAAATAAATCAGAATTTTCGTGGGAGGCATTTCTAAGATTAGGGATTTCGAAATTTCATGGCTTTGTTGATAGAGTTTTGTTTTTCTTGCTTAAGCAAGGTGGATTGAAGAGTTATTCATGAAAGAATAAGGAAAAGAAGAGTTATGGAAGTTAAGTAAAAATCTGATTTTTGTGGGTTTCGTATAGATAAGAAGAATTTTAAATTTTGTTGGTTCTATGGATGGGTTTTGATGATAATGGCTTAGTTAAGGTATGGGTAAGGTTAGATTAGTTTCTAATGTAAGTTTGTTCCTTTCCGCAAAATTTCAGCATTGGTATTTTGATGTTAACTTGGGATTTTGCTTTCATGTTTCAAATGGTGGGTGAAGAGTGTTGTATGAAGTGAATTGTGTAGGAAAGAAAGGAAAG
>JANZLH020366158.1:0-13416 GCA_026770325.2 Erythroxylum fimbriatum
ACCTCCTATAGAAACTAGCAAGTCCATGAAAAGATCTTACCTGAGTAACACTTGTAGGTCTCGGCCACTCACTAATTTCCAGATTGTAAGTCTACAAAAGACGTTTGAAAAAATCCTTTTCTCTTCATTTTCTCTCATTTTGTTCTCCCTCTCTGCCACCCACTTTCACATTCTCTCAACTTTCCACCTAATTTAGTGTTTTTCTACTTAAATTCTAACACCCAAGAAAGTTATTTCATTGATTTTACTTGTTTTATGCTTGAATTTTTAGGTATTTTCTACAATTTTTAGAGATTTTCACCCAAAAATAGATTAATCAAGGTAACAACCACATAAGCCCAGGTCACGTTATCCCCAATGATTCGACACCATTAGTAGCCACAAATGAATTAAAAGCACAACGATTACGTATTGTATTCAAGATTCTAACAATGGGTTTACACAAAATAATCTAATAGAGCATTAAGATCATTCCTACACAATACCCAATTCAATAAGTGCATGATAACATAACCAATCCCTAAGAGAGAAAGAACACAATACACAAGGGATGGATGCCTAAAGCACGTCTTCGAATTTGATTTAACTTTGAAACTAGAATGGGGAAGCCTAGCCTTCCATAGGTCTCAAAAGAGTGCGTGCTCTGCCCCTTATTTTCTCCCCAAAACCGATCCATCCTTCATTTGCTGTCAAAATGTTCTATTTATATGAAAGGTTAGGTTTTTGGGTATATACTTAGTTTGATACATGTCCATGTATCAAACCATATAAGTCATAAAAATGTGAAATTTTTGAAGATACGTAGTTGAATACACTTCTGTGTATATAATTGTGTAAGTCCAAATACAACAGTGTGTCTCCTAGGTTTTGCTGACTTGTTGTTCTTCTTATGATAATCTTTTTTAATCCTCACCCTAATCCATATCCTTCTTGTGCCATAAGGGAAATTGAGTTTGAACCTTAAAACTTTCAATGATGGTGCTTTTAACTCATTTTAGCTCTTTTGCTTCCAAGTTGTATTTAAAACCAAATATGAAATAAAATGAGTGTCTTAAGCACTTCACAATAATAATCACTAAATGTTAAGAAGTGAATATATAAATAATTAAACACACATCAATCTCTAATATTAAGTTGTCATAATATGTCATTTACAAAATATAGAATAATCTATCAAGTTATTTAGGATTATGCATTAATTAGGGCCTATTGGGAGTTTTTTAAAGTGGTATAATTTGAACACCAAACTTGATATATGGGTTAAAGTAGTAAACTCCCATAGAAACCTATGATTAGAAAAGGGATTTTATGTTTCTATCCAAAGAAAGATGGTAAGAATAGGTTCTAGACCTACTTAGAGATACCTCAATCTCAAGTTCAATTAGTAATACAAGAATACTTTCTTTTGTCTGATTAAGTTAGACCTTATTTGAGCATGGTAAGTCGAGACATTATTGAAGATTTATTATTAAAGGTTGAAATTTTAAATAAACAAATTTGTAGGTTCTGTTAACCTTATAAATGTTATAATCCTGCTAAATTCTTCCATTAAGAAGTTTGATAGACTTGAAGGAAATCAAGATCAAGATAAGTCCAAAGCTTTTAAGGGTTACAAAGGAAAAGATAAGTCCAAAGCTTCCAAGATATCCTAGACATAGAGTTTACTTTCTTTATATCTTTACTCCTAAGCATGACAAAGGAAAAGGTTTATTATCATATGAACATACACCTTTAATCAAATCTGTCTTTATAATGAATAAATTTAATGATTAGATGATCTCTACAAGTCTATTATCATATGCTATCATTCATTTATATGCTCCTATGACATTTTAGATCCAACGTTTAAATGGATTTTCATAGATTTTGGATCATGTCTTGAGTTCTATTTTTCTATAAGATAGTGAATTTGATGTTTTGCAAGACTGATATTGAGAATAGTTTGAGTGAATTTCTTTTTAAAAATTTAGTCTAGCAATATCAGATTTCATGATTCTTTCATTTTATAATAAGCCTAGCATTTTACAACTTCATGAATAATATTTTAAGACTTTATGATTTTTTTCGTTTTGCATATTTTGCAAGTTTAATAGTTTGAGAATTTATAAGTCTATTATTTGGAATTTCACATATCTAATGTTCTAATACTTTATGATTAAATTATTTGGCTTTTTACAAGTCTATTGTTTGGTATTTTGCAATTCTGACATTTCAAGACTTTATAAATATATGTTTTGCAATTATGACATTTTGAGACTTTATGAATTTATCATTTAGAACTTTACAAGTCCAACATTTTGAGACTTTATAAGTCTATCATTTTTTGACATTTAAAAAATCTATAAGTTTGTTATTTGGAGTTTTGAAAGTTTAACATTTTTAGAGTTTATGAGTTTATCTTTTTATGCTTACAAGTTTGACGTTTTGAGGCTCTAAAAATCCATCATTTTGCATTTTGCATATTTGTTGTTTAAAACTCTTGAATATGTCTATCTTTTTTTATACGTTGTATGTGTGAACTTGAAATGGAACTTCATTGATATTTGTAAGTTAAGGTTAGTAAGGGCCTGAAAACGTAGTGGAAAATAAAACAAAACCTCAAAAATCATATCTACTCATGCATATAGATAAAGAAAACAAAAACATGAAATGTGAGATGTTTACATACCTTTTCAACAATCTCTTTCATTATTTAATCTTTTCTGCATTGAGTTGTTATAAATCACAACGATCAACGTAGATTGTCTCTAATGAAAGTCCACACAAAGATAGAAGGATGAAACCTCACTAAGAGATGGCTAGAATTCTTTTTTTATGCTAGAAAAGACAAGAACTCTTGTGAGAGTTAGAGAGAAAAGAGTGTGTGTGTAAGAAAGAACCTTTCTTTCTCTAGAGTCTTACATAAGATGCACGAAAAGCGTCTTTATTTTCTACACCATTTGGCCTTCCATAACCCCCATCACTAATGGAGAGTTATAGGAAGTTAATGATCATGAATAGCATGCATTAATGGAAGTTACAGGAAGTTAATGACCTTGAATAGCATGCATTAATGGAAGTTTAGGAAGTTAACTGCCAAATTGGAAACCAACAACACCTGTTTCTAATCCATTTCATGCAAAGTTTTCTACCACGATCACATTGCAATACAATCCCAAAACACTCTCTCATATCTTGAATCACCATTCAAGACCATTTTACTCATCTTTCGGATCTCCTATGTGTGTGACTCTTTAGGTTCCCGGTTATATTGGTCACTTGAATTAACACTTAATTCAACTAAGTCAAAAGCAGTATCTAGCAATACGTTATGACCCCCAATTGACTAGAAAGTCAGTAGTTTGATTATGAACCTTCCATACACAATGTTGCCATACAATTCGTTCTTTCACCATCTATACCCCACTTAGCTCAGAGTATGGTCAAAGTGTCAACTCCCACTAGACTGACTACATCATATCTAGTCCAAGTGGTATTAGATCTTATCCTGAGGCTCTCATTACTCTATGTATCATTGAAGACTCTCTTCAGGAGTGGTGAATCCTTTATTGGCTAGTCAATTACCTCTGAATTTCTCAAGCTGTACCCAATCACCACTTTATGAGTAACCCCTGAAAGACACTAATGAATGGAATCAAAGCACAAGATTAGTATTCGAGATATCCTTGAGCACCTCAAGTCAAACGATACTTGCACCATTGCTATGATGAGACTATCATTGACAATGGAATAAAATATCCATATGATTATCTCACAGTGGGTCAATCTAATGTACTTACTACCCTTAGTAAGCATCTACATGTTAACTCTAAACAACTCATATATACAGCTTATGAGATCTACTGCTTGATCTAATCAAGGAGTATAATATATGTTAGTCAATCCGGATTAATGATATCCCATCTCATTAATCCTATGACTAAGAAAAGTTTAGATACTAACATAATTACACATGATAGGAATCTTATTATCATGATTTCCTCCATGCTATGTTTTGTATCAAAGACTTCATTAAATCAATTTAAGATCAACATCAAATCTATAAATGTATGAACATCGAAATAATGAAAAATGCCTTTATTAATCATAAAATGATTTGTACAATAAGTGCTAAAGGTGATTGCCTTTAGAGCACTTCTTTAACAAACTGCCACTTGCATTAAAGCCAGTCGCCTTGATATCTAATACCATAGGCGTGTATATATGACACAAAACTCCTTTGGGAAATAGGCTTAGTCAATGGATCAACTATATTATGATCGATGGGAACTCTCTCTATCTTGACATCATTTCTACCAATGATTTCTCTAATCAAATGGTAGTGTCTGAGTACATGTTTGGACTTCTAATGAGACCTCAGTTCCTTTGCCTACGTTATAGCCTCATTGTTGTCACAATAAAACTGCATTGTGTCAGCGATGCTCGAAACTACACCAAGTTTCATGATATACTTTTTGATCCAAACCACTTCCTTTGCCACTTCTGAACCTGCAATGTACTTTGCCTTTGTCGTCAAATCTACAATCGTCTCTTGTTTGGAACTTTTCCAGCTAACTGCACCACCATTTAGTGTGAATACATATCCAGACTGAGATCTGGAGTCATCCCTATCAGATTGGAAACTGGCATCAGTATACCCACGTACCACAAGATCACCTTCTCTATATACCAAGAATATATCCTTAGTTCTTGTCAAGTATTTAAGGATATTCTTGACAGCCACCCAATGACCCTCCGACTGGTATCTGCTCGTAACACTTAGAGCGTACAATATATTAGGTCTAGTACATAACATAGCATACATGATGGATCCTATAGTCGAAGCATAAGGAATCAAACTCATGCGAGTCCTCTCATCTTGTGTCTTTGGATATATAGATCTAGAGAGTGTAATGCTATGTACCATGAGAAGATAACCTCTCTTGGACTGCTCCATGCTAAGTCTCTTTAACATCTTGCCTATATATGTAGCTGAGAAAGACCAAGCAACCTTTTAGATCTATCTTTATAGATCCTTATCCCCAAAATATAAGTTGCTTCTCCAAGATCTTTTATAGAGAAGTTTTTAGCTAACCAAATTTTGACTGATTGCAAAGCAGTGACATCGTTTCCTATTAGCAATATGTCATCTACATACAGTACAAGGAACATGATTGCACTCCCACTAACCTTCTTATACACACACGGCTCATCCAGATTTTGTGAGAAACCAAACTCTTTGATTGTCTCATCAAATCGAATTTTCCAACTTTTGGATGCTTGCTTCAATCCATAAATAGATTTCTGAAGCTTGCATAGCTTTCTCCATTCATGGCTATGAAACCATCAGGTTGTGTCAAATACACATCCTTGGTTAGGTTTCCATTAAGGAAAGTCATCTTTACATCCAATTGCCATATGTTATAATCATAATGAGTGGCAATGACTAGGAGTATCCTAATGGATTTAAGCATAGCTATTAGGATAAATGTTTCGTCATAGTCAACACCTTGCCTTTGACGATAACCTTTAGCTACAAGGCTAGCTTTATAGGTAACTACTAAGAGTATACTAATGGATTTAAGCATAGCTACTGGGCTAAACGTTTCGTCATAGTCAACATCTTGCCTTTGACAATAACCTTTAGCTACAAACCTAGCTTTATAGATAACTACATTACCCTCAATGTCAATTTTCTTCTTGAAATCTCATTTGCATCCTATGGGCTTTATCCCTTCAAGTAGGCCAACCAAAGTCCATACTTGGTTTTCATTCATGGAATATGTTTCAAATTTCATAGCTTGAAGTCATTTGTCAGATTCTAAACTCTTCAGAACTTCTTCATAGGTAGTAGGCTCATCATATTCTATGAGCAATACGTCATTAAGTTCACTTATGAGAAATCCGTATCTCTCGGGAACATGGCGTATCCTACTTGACCTATGAACTTGTGTGTCAGAAGATTGAACTATTGTTTCATCTTCATGAACAGTAGACTTGGGTCCAGGCAGTTGATCTACGTCTGCTTAAGCATTTGAACTTCCACTAGTTCAATTTTGCTCTCACTGTCTTCTCTTAAAAGAAACTCTTTCTCTAAAAAGACAATATGTTTTGAAACAAACACTTTTTGTTCTGAAACATGGTAAAACTGATATCCTATAGTTTCCTTAGGATATCCTACAAACAGACACTTATCATATTTAGCTTCAAGCTTATCTAACTTAATCTGCTTCACATAAGCAGGACAACCTCAAACTTTCATATGGGAAAGATAGGATTTTTTGTTAGTCCATATCTTATATGGAGTAACATCAACAAACTTGGATGGGATTCTATTTAATTTGAGTGCATAATCCTAAAAGGATTTTGGTAAATTTACTAAACCTATCATAGACCTCACCAAATCGAACAAGGTTTGATTTCTCCTCTCAGCCACACCATTATGATGTGGCATGTAAGGTGGAGTCCACTAGGACAATATTGTATTATCCCTGAGATAATCTAAAAACTCTTAGCTTAAGTATTTACCACCTCGATCCAATCGAAGTAATTTAATACTTCTCCCAAGTTTTTTCTCAACTTCATTTATGAATTCTTTGAACCTTTTAAAGACTTCAGACTTGGATCCCTTAAGATACACATACCCATATTGAGAATGATCATCGATAAAGGTAATAAAGTATACAAAACCACCTTTGGCATGTATGTACATCGGACCATATACATCAATATGGATTAGGTCTAAAAGTCATCAGATGCCTTCTTCTACTTCAAGGACTCCAAAAAGGCCTTACAGTTTCTCTTCCAGTGGCCATCCTTGCCATAGTGGAAGCAAGTTCCCTTCAAGACAGTCTTCTTTGCTTTCTTGACACTTTTCTTAAGCCCTACGAACTTCTTCTTCTTTTGGCTCTTTTTCTTCGAACCAAAAGAGTCTACCAGTATCACAACCTTGTCCTTGTGGATAGATGACTCAACTACCTTGAGCATGTTGACCAGCTTGGGAATTATGCTGGATATATTGTTCATCCGATAGTTAAGCATAAATTGTGATTAACTATCTGTTAAACCCGTCAGAATTAAGTCAATACTTAATTCATAATCCAAAACAAAACCCAAGAAGGCCAACCACTTGATATAGCCATTCATCTTCAGTGCATACTGCACTAGAGATGTCCCCTTAACCATCTTGGAGCGAAAGAACAATCGCGAAGTCTTGAACCTTTCGTACCTTGCTTGATCATCAAAGAGCTCCTAAAATGATAGACTATAGTATAAACATCCATAGCCTCGTGCTGCTTTTGCAGCTCTAGTGACATAGTGGCTAGTATAATACAACTAACCATCTCACTATCATTGAGAAGCTTCCTATATGCCCTCCGATCATCATCAGAGGCATCAGCAGTAGAGGAATCAGAAAGTGGTTATTCCAAGACATAACTAAGCTTCACGGACTTGAGAAATATTCTCAAGTTCCTGAGCTAGTCAAGGAAGTTTGGTCCAGTCAACTTGTTAGCTTCCATCAATGATCTTAGATTCACACTAGTACTCATAGTATAGACTTAGGCAATAGTAACCCTTCATCAAAGAGAGAAAAATTAGAATGTACTTAAATATATGTCTATAAGGACTTTAATAACATGCATTATGGCTCTCACTATTTTAACGAATTCATAACCCTCAATATAAATCCGAGAGAAGTCATAAAGAAATTCTCCTAGTGGGTCAATATCTAATATCCCAAAAAGTGAACTTGAGTTTACCCAACAAGTTACCTTAGTTCAACCAGTAGTTATCGATCATACCAATTGCATTTCCAATGCAACTATTGATTTACTATTTTCCTTTTACTAACTTGGCTAAAATTACTATTGTATATTATTTCATTTGGAATTAATATTAATCTATTTAACATGAATGCCTAATTCCAAAAATTAATTAATAATTAATTTACCTTAAAATAATTATTTGATGTCCAAAATTAAACAACTTCAATTTTGTCACACATGCCAATTTTTCTAGTCTTACTAGAAAATCTATTACTCTACTAAAATTAATTCAAAATTAATTTCTATAATTTTCCAAATTTTCCAGAACATCAAATCATCATTCCAAGTAACTCTATGTCATTTCATGATGATCAAAATAATTTAGGAATCACCCAAAATTTTTATGATCACCGAAACACCGATAAGATATCAAAAATGACAAATATGACTTCTAAAATTTTTTTGGAAATCAAATTTCGAGCAAAATCATTTAGGCATGCATAAAACATCAAATTAACACATTTTTATCATATAAAAATATTTTTAAGGCTCTAGAACCAAAATATAAAGATACAAAAACATCAAACAAAACAAATCTTACAATTTCTGGAAAATCAATACCTTCATTTATGAAATCAAATAACACTTGGCATTTGGCTAAGTATGCATCCTTCATTTTTATTTTCTATAAAAGGCTTAAATTAACTCCAATTGTTTGCTCTTGTTCCTTTTCCTTTGAGCTCTAATGCTCACTCTCATAGATTTGGAGTTGATCTTTATAAACTTGCTTAGGTGACAATATAGCAATGACAATCAATTTGCCATTTATAGAAAACAAATTATTATTCTTATATCCATCATGTATGCCTCTCCTATCATATTGCCACAATAGACATAAAAGAATGTGTTCCGCTTTCACAGGAACCATATCATATAATACTTCATCTTTAAACCTCATAATCAAGAAAAAAATTAATACCTATTTTGTTACCTTAACCTTCCTACTCTCATTCTTTAACCATTTTAGTTTGTATAATTTATTGTGTTTGTTGGTTGGTAATCTCTTCACCAACTCTTTACTAGCCATATTAGTATAACTCTTTCCATCTATGATTATATAACACACTCGATCCTTGATGTTACATCTAGCATGAAAACAATTTTTTTTGTTGTTTAATAGTTTTATTCTTTACCACAAGCATGCTCATTGCCCTCTTAATGACTACCAACCTTCCCTCTTTAGATTTTATTATATGCTTATCATTACTAGCATCCTATAATCTATTTATATCCCCCATCTGCCTCCTTTTCTCTTGCGGATAGGTACTCTCTACCCTCTCTTAACACCATCACTCTATTATTGGGACATTATAAAGTTATATTTCCTCTGTCCAAGCACTTGAAGCACTACATATTTTGATTCCTAATTGTTAAATAAGAATCAACCTTAGCTTTCAGTTCACTTGGCGTGTGCCCTTTTGATTTAGTTACTTTATATCTTGTCTTTGGAGCTTTGTCTTATCTTTATTCCTGGGGTTGTTCTATAGTGAAGAGCACACCATAGCAAGCTCCATCTCTTTTGATACTCCTCTACACTCTTGAAATCTTAAGTTAACATTTCTCGCCTATGGTAGATATCCCTGAAGTAGGAAATTAGAACAAAACATTTTCTTATCATCATCTTTAGCTCCTTACAACTTAGCACAACACATTTACTCATTAAAGACTAGCTCTTCACACGTCTCTCACTCCAAGTAGGTATTTGAATCTATCTTCCCTAGAAAAGGGGGTATTGCCATCTTAATGCTACCTATATTATTATCCACTCTTTATTCACACTCCTTTTCATATCCTACACCAAACTCCCTCCCTCCTTGCCTCTCTGTTCTTCCTTGTCTTTCTGCTTTATCTCCTCTTAGGTTTAACTCTCCCAAATATTTAGCAACAACTTTAACTCCATCATGAGCTTAAATTCATCCATCTTAGAAGTTAGAGGTGGATTATGTTATAGTCCAACTATATCATCTTCATATTTCTCGAACTTATCTCGGACTTCATTAAATCATTGAAGAAGTTACTTGTATTAGTGTTGGATGATTTTCATTAAGGCCTCTTGATATACTCCCTTTCTTCTCCTCACTTACTTTCTTATCTTTAGACAAGTTTCTTTGAGTTATGTTGCACCTATATAAAAAGTAAGAAATAAAAGTCCTCCCTCATGTGTTTCTCTCAAAGTTTCACTTAACTCTTGACCTAAACTCTTGACTAAAGGTTCTTTGTAAATTAGATAGTCTAAATTAAAAAAGCTAGCTTAAATCTTCCCTGTTTGGTCAAACACTTCAAATAAGTAAAATTAGGGAAGAAATAAAATTAGAGGTCAATGATTAAGAAAAAAAAAAGAAATTCATTTCAATGGAACCTAATTAGACCTAATTAAATAAAAAAGAAGAATTTATCAAATTTTAAATTAAATAATAATAAAGATAAGAAAACAAATAAATAGAATTTATTTTATGTATAAAATCCCTTGTCTATAGTAGAGAGGAATTTAAACTCTGATTTATAAAAGATATTAGAACTACCCACCAATTTGTATAACTTTATAAAAGATATTAGAGCTACCCACCAATTTGTATAACTTTGGATGGCACCTTTTTAGGGCTTCTACTGACAAAACCTAGAACAATAACAAGGGCAAAATATATAAACCTCTCGTGTGCTTTAAGATGCTTTAGAAAAATACTTTTTAAAATTCTATAAGGACCTCTTTTTATTTTTCAATTTTTTTTAGAAAAATACCTTCTCTTAGAATTCAGTTAAAAACTAACCATGAAACATATATAGTATGAACATCATATATAAACTAATCAAATGTCACTGTTATGGTAACCTAACTTAGCTCTTAAACCTGACCTAAACCAATTAAACGTGACTTAAAATAATAATTTAAGATAATTATACAAACTATTAGTTTGAATCATTTTTAAGAGTTAAGTTTATATCATCATATAAGCAATATTTGATTGATCCATGTGTGATATTCAGATATATGTATTCTGTCATTATTTTTTAATTGAAGTCTAAGAGGAGTTTTCTAAATAATTAAAAATCACTGAGAATTTTTTGAGAATTTTAAAGATTAAGGGATTTTTTTTAAGTTTCTTAAACTATAGCAAAGTTCCATATCTTTTACCCTAATAATAATAATAATAATTATCATCATCATCTTTTTTTTTTGGTTGACATGAAACTCAAAAAACAAAAAACAAGAACTTAAGAACAACTTGTTCTTAAAAGAACAACTTGTTCTTAATGGAATAACTTGTTCTTAATGGAACTTAAGAGTGATAAGAATAAGAATGAATATTAATTGTAGGAAACAAAGACACAAGAATATTAAAATGCAAAGGGCAATATCAAGAACAAACTTCAATATAGAACTATGCTTTGATACTAAATTTTAATATGACTCTTACCAATATGATTGACGACATTCAATAATAATATGATAGGACCTAGGATTATTATATCTAGATAATGTGTAATTTAAGAAGTTGACATAAAAATACACAAAAGAAGGATATGAATCACCAAACTTCAGAACAGAAAAGGATTGGAAGCGATAAGATTCTAGGGTTAATTGTCACTAATTAATTATATATGATCTATAGTTAACCTAAATCAACAAATTCTCTAATAAAAAAGATAAAGACAACTCTCTAATGGCATGTTTTGATGAGTGGAATAGTTATTCTATTACTGAGATATTCCTAATGAATAGTTATTCCTTTGTTTGGTTAAAAAATAACATACAAAATAACTAATCCCAGGTTTAGTTATTCCTACACTTTCAGGAATAGCTAAAGATACCTCCTCCTGTCTTTACCTATTCCGTTAAACGCATAATAGGTAAAGACAATCTTTCTCCTTTATTATTATTATTATTATTATTATTATTATTATTATTATTATTATTATTATATACTCATCATACATAGCTCTCCAATTAATGTCAAAAACACATAAAAGAATGTATCCCACTTGCATAAGAATTACATCACAAAATGCTTCATCTTTGTAACTCCTAATTAAGAAAGAAATTAACATTTATTTTATTAAAAAAACTTAAAAGAATGTATCCCACTTGCATAAGAATTACATCACAAAATGCCTCATCTTTGTAGCTCCTAATTAAGAAAGAAATCAACATCTATTTTATTACCCTAACCTTCCTACCCTTATTTAACAATTGTAATTTGTATAGTTTAGGGTGTTTCATAGTTGACATCCCTTTCTTTATCAACTTTCCTCTGGCTATATTAACACATCTCTCTCTATGTATAATTTTATTATACACTCGATCGTTGATAGTGCATCTAGTATAGAAGAGGTTTTTTTATTGGTCATTCACATTATAGTCTCATATATGTATACCAATTCCTTTTTAGTGATTAACATTCTTCTTTTTACAGCAAGCCTCTCAATACACTCATCATCACTAGCATCCTCCAAGCTAGCCTTATCCTCAATCACCTCCTCTTCAGTTTTAAACATATATTTTCCATCTTCCTTTAAAATTATCAGCTCCTTTTTAAGACATTGAAAAGTTATATGCTCTCTTTAAATACTTATAGCACTTGATAACTATATTCCTAATTGTTTTAGTGAAATTGGTCTTAGTTTTCTCCCCATTTGATGTTTGTACTTTTAGTTTGGTTACTTCATTTTTATCTTTAGAGTTTTATCAAATCTATGATTTGCTCCATGGTCAAGAACCTGTAGTAAAGATATCAAAACAATTAATAGGCCTTTTTTAGAGTTATCTTTATACCTTTATGATTATGAGAACGACGTCCTCTGACTTTGTGTGATGGTGTAACTCTATAACATTGAGATTGTCTAAATTTAGTCCACAAATGAAATGAGCTAGTGTTGCATCCCTACTATCCTTCATATTCTCCTCCATCTCTTTATGATACTCCTCCACACTTTTGGAACCTTAAGTTAATGTTTGGAGTCTTTGGTAAAGATCTATATAATAGGAAATTGGTCAGAAATGCTACCTTATTACAAATTTCATCTCCTCTTAATTTTAAATAAGTGCTCCTAATTCCTCATAATGAAAAATTATTGAATCATCAATCCATAACATAGTCACTAAACTTTGCAACTACCAATTTAACCTGTTTCCTTTAACAATCAAAAACTAACTCACCATGTTTCTCCTACTTCAAGTAGGCATTTGGGTTTATCTTTCCTATAAAAGACGATAATTTCTTCTTAATACTACCTATATTATTGCCTACCCTTTCTTTATACACTCTTTTGTAACCCATCATAAATGTAACACTTGAATCCTGCCCGACACATTTATATGCGTCGTACGGTCACACATGCACATGCCAGACAGAATTGGCGTGTTAACTATTTCACCTTTACTTTATCGCATGGCATCACAAGCAACATCATAAATAACACGTGATCTAAAATCCAAAAGTTTCCTCATTTCATTTCATGAAACATAATTTACAATGTAGCCTTAGATCCGCCATTCATATTTACACATTATCAAGTAATCAACGCTTACATTACACTCTACAAAATATGTTACATACATGAGGAAATAACCAAAAACCAAAAACTAGCCCTTTAGTCCCAGCTGACCGACCGT